>PVIU01016606.1:0-44559 GCA_004026605.1 Ondatra zibethicus | reverse complement strand
AGCCTGTCACTGTTCTCTGTCGCTGTGTCTGTCAGAGCCTGTCACTGTTCTCTGTCGCTGTGTCTGTCAGAGCCTGTCACTGTTCTCTGTCACGGTGTCCGTCAGAGCCTGTCACTGTTCTCTGTCGCTGTGTCCAGTGGAGCCTGTCACTGTTCTCTGTCACGGTGTCTGTCAGAGCCTGTCACTGTTCTCTGTCACGGTGTCCGTCAGAGCCTGTCACTGTGTCCGTCAGGGCCTTTCACTGTTCCCTTACCACACAGAGCTTTCTCTTTGCTCCTGGTGTGATTCTTCCAAGCCCTATAACTCCACAGGTCTTATTTATGTGCTTGCATTTACTTAATGATATTTTAGGTTATTAATCTTTTTATACCCTAAAAAAATCTGACCCACACCCTCATCATCTACACTTTCATCACACCGTATTATACCATGGCAGACGAAACCTTAACTTGGAAAGACTTTTCTAGCTTAAATTACAGGCCTATACTATGCTTCTTTCCTTTGAGCCCAGTTCTCTTTCTTCACTGTAATAGCACAAACAAGTTTGTGGTCTTGAAGAAATACTGGTTGTGAATAGCCAAAGCAAGAGAGAATGCCTTATCTTTGGCCTCTTCTGCTTTGATCTCAGTCAAAGAGGAACTCATTGTGAAGTTACAGGAAGCCATTGAACCTGAGCTGTGTCCTGTTCACTGATCTGAGTCAAGTTGCTATGAAGGGACTCAGGCTCTAGGAAAGAAAGATAACAATAATAGTGTACTACCTGGGGTAGTTCTTAAGTTCTGTGGAAAATACCCTGCTAGAGGCCAACTCTGCAAAAATGGAACCATCTGAATGAAGAAACATTTAAAATTAAATCCACTTTTTAAAGACACTTATATATAACTATTTTATGAGGTATTGAACCATCTATCATTCCTTAGTCTAAATACTGCTATCCAAAAGGAGTCCTGGGGCTAGAAATATGGCTCAGCTGCTAAAGGCTAGATTCACAACCAAAAAGGCAAATGGAGTCCTTTTAGTTTATTGATGTCTTCAGATACCCTCTGCCAAATTTCATTGACTATAAGGCAGTCGTTAAGGGCTGGAAATTTGGCTCAGTTGGTAGAATATTTGGCCTAGTGTACACAAAAAGCCTTAGATCAATGCCTAGCATATATAAACCTACCCAGCATGCTAACACATGTAATGTATGTAACACATGCATGTAATCCCAGCATTTGAGAGGTGGAGGCAGGAGGGTCAGGGTTTGACGCCAGCCCATAATATGTGAGACCCTGTCTCAATATATATATGCCAAACAAACAAAACAAGATAATAGGACAGTCCTTCAAATGTAAGAACAAACCATTTACAGGTCCCCAGAGCTATCTATAAATGTCTCTTGAGAATTTAACAGTGAACTCACAATCTATTTTTCCTAAATGCTCTGTTTCTATCTGATACTGTGTTACATATTCACCCTATTGCCAATGCTGAAATCTATTAACATTGTTGCCAGGAGCCCATGTTTTATTGATTGATTCTTTTTTAAATTGACATTTTTGTTGTTGTTTGCTTGTTTACCGTCCAGGTCCTTTATTTCTTTTTGTACTTTCATGTAGAATGGGTTCCAGCAGCTCGTGCTTCTTTCTATTAGTCCTCACAAGGTGTGCTTCTCTAGGTGGAGCAGGTTGGTGTTTCAACTGAACCTGGGTGCCTTTGGTTTTCCTTTTCTTCTGATCGTTTTCCTCCACCCACTTCAGAAAGCTGTTTCAGCTCTTCGCATACTTGATGTTCTCAGTCTGCACATTAATTCTCTTGGCAAGAATCTAGCCCTTAACTTGCTTGTTCACAGTGATGCCCATGGCATGCTGGATGACATTGTAGAAAACTCTTCTGGTTTTGCTGTGGTAACACTTATGGGGCCTTCTTTTTTGAACAGTATCCATTTCCTTGATGTCTACAATATCACCTTTCTTGTAGATTTGTATGTATATGGCCAAAGGAACAACTCCATGTTACCTAAAAGGCCTGGAGAACATATAGTAGGTGCCCCTCCTTTCTCCCTCGCGTTTGTCATTTTGACGAGTTACTAGAAGACAGCTAATGATAGAAAGCCAGATATTAGCATTTTTGTTTATAGTGCTCAATTTAGGACTGACTTGTTTTTATATATGTAGGCTCCCGATTATGTTTAGAGCCAAATGTGTAATTTCCTCTGTTTCATGAGTAGTAAGACCAAAAAGATCTCTTCAAATATCTGCACATACAGTACAGTTCCTTTGTATGTCCTTAGCTTATAGCACCCTGGCTTTTTCTTGAAGCCCTTATGGATGGTGACTTTAGGTTAGTATTACAATGCTGTGAATATGCTAAATTTAGCTAACTATAATAAGTTTCCTATTTGCAACTACTAAAACTGTGTAGAAGTATCATAAAATTATTGTAATATTTGCTATGGCAATTGGGCTACATGTTTTCTTGAGTCATTTAAACGTGTAGAGGATGAAAAAGAGCAATAGTATGTACAAGTTTAAATAAGATGCCACTAATATATCTTTCTTGTCTTCTCGCTACACTGTGCTGACCCCTCAGGTTTGGGACACCTCATCTCCTGCATCCTCATTAATGGGGCCCAGTACTTCCGGCGCATCAGTGAGTCTGGCATCAAGAAAATGTGTAGGAACATTTTTGTTCTTCAGCAGAATTTGACCAACATCACTATGTCACGGGAGGCAGACTTGGACTTTGCAAGGTACAGGGGAATATTGGGCTAGGTTTCTTACTCTGAAGCTCATTGCCTATAATGAGCTTCTCTTTGCTAAAAACCTTATTTTTAAAAAAAAAAAAGAAAGAAAGAAATGTGGCTGGAGAAATAGTTCAGCAGTTAAAGCACTTGTGCAAGCAAGAGGACCAGAGTTTAAATCTTCAGAATCCATGTAGATGTCTTGTGAGTGGCTGTGGCAGCCCCCCTATAGTCCCAGCCTTGTTAGGAACAGACTAAGATTTCCCAGACCAAGATCTAGGTTTGATTGGGAGACCCAGCCTTCATGGTAAGGTAGAAGAATGACAGAGGGAGCTGAGCCTCCATATGTAAGCACACACACATCCATTCAAACAAGTATCCTCATAAGCATTCCTATCATACACATGCATGCGCACGCGCACACACACACACACACGAAAAGAAGTAAAAGGAAGAAGAAGGCAGCATTCTCAAATGACAGAGACACTAATTCAGTGATTCTTCAAAACTCCGTTTAAAGTTTAACATCCCTGTAGACACTAGTTTTCCCACTGCCTAACCTAAACTCTATTTTAAAATATTTTTTACTTTTATTTATTTTATGACAGAAGTAGGGAAGAGTGGGATAGGGGAGTGTATACCATAGAGTGTGTGTGGAGATAGACCAGAGGAGAATGTGTGGTTCTGTCCTTCCACCGTGTAGGTTCTCGGATTGAAATTGCATCATCAGTCTTGGTGACAAGTATCTTTACCTGCTGAGTTGTCTCACTGGCCTCAAATTTAAGTTTCCCATACTATTACATTGGTGACTTTTTACTGAGTAAAAGAGTAATATAAAACATTTCCCAGTATATATAAGGTGATAATCCGTTGGCCTCCAGATAATGATATCTGACCTATCTTCTCCTGCCTTTGAGTACATGTACACAATACAAAAGTATGTGACTTTTCACACATACATATGCATATGATTTCTCTATTTACCAAATTGTGACTGTGTTAATGTAACTTAAATGTACTCCTTGCATTTTACCATATCAATAATAATCTTTGAAAACATGATTTTTCAAATACTAATGCTTCTAGAAAATATTACTTCAATAAGTGAACAAAATCAATGGTATAAATTAACAGGAACTTGTTTTCTAATCACTTTGTATGTCAGCATTTTTGCATTTTGTTTGTCAAATGACGAACAAGTACTGAGGTCAGCTTTACGTGTGCCTGTTCTGACACTGCTTCCAATCTGACCCAGGTGAAACCCATCCAATTTTCTTCCAAGTGGGAGAGGAGTCATTGCCCTTTTTCTTCTCAAGGTTTACTTGTCTCAATTCTTAATGCTCTCTTTTAAGACACTTTTTCAAATGGTAGGGTTAATTTTATCTTACTCCAGTTGGTCTCCACATTGTACGTTAAATAATCAAACTTTTGGTGCTTTACTGACAGTTCAAGCCATTTTGTAGAATGAGGATAACAGTACATAGCAACTCTCCCACTTCTCCCCATGCTCTGTTTCTTACAGTTAGGTGAATTAGTCCATAAACTTCATTTTTTAAAGCCTTTTTATCTAGGAAAATGTTTGTTTTTAGTGGTTTGGAATGTTTCTGCTTATTTGTTACTTCTGGGTTTTTTTCCATTTGACTTTGAGATTCCTCTAGAAGTTCAGGAAAAATTGAAACAGTTTTTGAGTACTTAAGAGAATTATACAGCACCATGTGACTTTGACAGTGATGACGACATTTGTACTGGGGGCTCTTTGCTTTAAAAGTAGCCCACATATAATCCTTTTAACTTTCCTTCTTTAATCTATTTGCTGTATTGCTACTCATTTGCTTCTCTGCTCCTCTCTTCCCCTATATTTTTTCTGTTTGCAGGAAAGTGTGTGTGTGTGTATGTGTGTGTGTGTGTGTGTGTGTGTGTGTGTGTGTGTGTGTGTGTGTGTGTGTGTGTATGTTCATTAAATTCCATGTTTTAGGATAGATTTGGTGGAAAGCCTTCCTTGTTCAAATTAGAGAAACCAGGTGTGACTGAGTGCTGCATTTCTTTGGCCGCTCTTAGGGGAAATGATCTCATTATTGAATTAGTCTATCCATAATAACATTGACAAGGGGAAGTTAAGAACATGGAGGCCTGAGGGATACAAAGAGCCATTACTAATTCTCTGAGGAATATAATTCCTAAATTCAATCATCTTTTTTTAAATGATTTTTTTTATTTAGCTGAAATAAGTAAATTAACACAGTTCTTGGCAGACAGTATGGGGCCTAAACACGTACTGAAAAACCAGCGTCTGCATCCCGAGCACTGCCGGGGCAGCACTGGGATTGGCATCAGTGGCTGTGTTCCAGTGAGGGCTTCTGCACAATGTAATTGAATGGCAACTCAGCCATGCCTTTCACGGTTGGATTTCTGAATTATGTCCAAGGAGTAGGTAAAAGGTGAACATGACCACCAGGGAGGGGCGTGTCCAATGTTACCCCTATTCTGTAATGGATTATGCAAGCTGGTATGAGCATGTAGCATGGATTGTGTGCTCAGATGGTTCAGAGACTGTCTCTCCTTACTAAATGGGCAGTTGCACACGGTTTCCTCAGTGCTTGGAACAGAGTAAATGATCACTAGATGCGGTGAGAAAGTGAGTAGATGCCAGCTCAAGACTGATGAGAGTTTATAAAATGACCAGTTAAGCTCTCGGCCCTGATAGTTTTATCAGCAAATATAGTCAACTTTCTATCCACTCTTAAGGAACAAGAGTGTCTCAGTTTTCTAAAACAGAAGATAGTACCAAAACTAGTAATGTAACCCTGCCAGTCCATGGTCTCTTCCTTTCTTATTTGCACTTGTTCTCATGTGAACATATCTTACAGTCTTATTTTTCCCCTCCTTTTTGAGGTAGGAGTTGGTTTTCTGTAATGGCCTCCATCAATTCTACCAAATTTGAAGCTGTGTAAAATAGATACCAAAATAGCCAGAATTAACAGACTGCAGCAGTGTGCCTCGGTATTCCTCAAGCAGTGTCTAATCAAACATGGATAATGGCATCTGTGTTTCCAGGGACTCTCTATAGAAATGTTATCTTCTAACAAGTAATTAATCACCAGTCGCCATGCATCAGAAAACTGACTTAACAAGAAGGTGTATAGCACTTGTAGTTTTTTTTTTACTGTAGCTGCCTTCCTGGTCAGTCAAAAATATAGCATCTTTCTGTACTAAAGAATTAATGGATATGGAATGATGCTACTTCTTTTGATTCTCTATCTCTTTATACATACTGCACTCAAATCTCTACTAGGATAGATTAGGTGAGCAGAGAATCAAGATAGCCTGCACACTCCCAGGATTACTGAGAGCTCTGTCCTCCATGTTGATAATCACTTTTGTTTTGCTGTAGTATTGACTCTTTATCCCACTGTTGATTTTTGGAATCAAAAAGAACTTCTGCCCAAGAAAATCATAGCAGATTAACTGAAAATGTTTTGGGTCTCTAAGTGTGTGTGTGTGTGTTTACATCCATCACAGCTCATCTGAACTTGAGCTACAATGTTCATTTACAGAAATAAGCCATCAAAGCCACCATGGATTCTATGTGGTAGGAAGATAGAGAATGCAGCAAGAGTGTAGCAAGGTCTGTGATAGGATTTGTCTTGCAGTCTTTGTAGATGAGGTGAAGCCCTTGTTCAATAAGAATACCCAGAGTTTTTTCCCCCAGATCCTTTCCTCTTCTCATTCTCAAGTCTTCCTTCTTTTGGGGGTAGATTATTTGTTTGGATTTGGTATGGGTTTTGTTGGGAGTTTCTGTTTGTTTGGTTGGTTGGTTGGTTTTGGTTTTCGTTTGTTTGGATATCTACAGCTTTTGTTTGTTTGGGGCATTTTTTTGTTTTTGTTTTTATTTAGGTTTTTGGAGATAGGATCTCAATATATAGCACTGGCTGGCCTGGAACTTGCTATGCAAATCAGGCTGCCCTGGAACGTGCTATGCAAATCAGGCTGCCCTGGAACTCACTGGTGTCCTAGTGCTGGCTTTGAAGGCATAGCTACTAAGCCTGGTAATTCTTCCTTTTGTTCTGCATTTCACACACTGCTTTGCTTCTTGCTTTATGGCCACTCCCCCCCCACCATTTTGCATTTCTTTAAACAAATGTCTTCATTTAAACATCACAAAGAGAAGGAAATGAAAGCCGAGGTTCTGGAAGTAGTAAGGAAACCAATTCTAAAACGGAGAATAAAACATTTCTTTACATTATTATCCCTTTAGTCAGTGAACAGATACTTTTTGAAAGTGTGTCCTCTCTTGGTCATGCCCTGGAGGAACTTGTGTTGTTGTGGGGCAAAATATAAGCTAGTGGATAGGTAAACTGCAAAGTAATTCAGAAGATGAGTATATCAATTCTGATGAACCTGCATTTTTTTGTGAGGCAAAATACAAACTAGTAGATAAAATGGAAAATGTGTCAGTTTTTCAGACATGTCGTTATAAAAAAAAAAAAAACCAAGCTTTTCAGTGTTCATGAAAGTCCTAGAGGGAACCTGTGTTTAGTGTATCTAGGGAAAGACCATATAAGAAAGGGAGTCTAAAGATGCAGACCCGGGCTGGGGGGTGGAGGGTTCTTGACTAGGAAAGCAGTAGGAAGGTGAGTATGGCTAGAACAAGCAGGGAGAGGTAAGATCATAAATGTGTTCAGAGGAGCTAAGATCTTGAAGGTCATTGTAACATCATCCACTTTTACTGGGAAGTAGAAAACTGCTAATGAGCTGAAGGCAGAAGAGTACCAGAATCCTCCTGTCTGCTCCTATGAAGATCAGAGGACTGGGGAGAAGAAGTTGAAAGCTAGCACATAAACAGAAGGATCCATTAGAAAATAGCAGTCATTCTCCAGATGAACAGTGGTGATCCAGACCAAGTCAGAACTGGGGAAAAGGAAACGAGGTCAGCTAGGTTGCTCTCAATCTAGTCTAGACAGGCCGAACCAGTGACTCTGTTTTATTCTGAGCAATTCAAGACAACAGCTGTTTCATGCCCTGAACCAGACTATGGGTAAAGCTACTTGAGTTTGGGTGGATGAGGGGGATGCCGTGAGCTTGAGTTTGATACATTCAGTTTGATATGCCTCCTATAGATATGAATGGAGCTAGGAGGAAGGGCTTGAGTAAGAAACCTGGAGTATAGGAGAGTCTGGCCTAGAGAGAAGAGCTTGGGAACCATTAGCTTATACGTGGGGTTTGAAGCCAGAAGAAAAAGTAAGAAGTGAGATCTTGCTGGGAGAACAAGCAGGAAAAAAAATAAAAAAGATGCTGTCTGAGAATTGGGCCTCGTGACTGCCTTGCCCTTTAGATGCTGGGTGCTGAAAAGGAGGCAGCAGAGAGTGAGCGAACAGCTGCTGAGGGAGGTGAGTGGTTTGGGAAAGGAGATGTCTTGGAGTCCAGACGAGAGCTTGAAAAGGGTGCTTTGTGTCAAGTGTTGCCCCTGGGTTACATTAGCTCAGTACAGAGAACTGGCTGCTCTTAGACTTAACCAGAGGCTTAAAATATCTTGGTTTGTAGTCAGTCCTTCATCTTTCCTATGTAATTTGTCTAAAGTATGAGTCATTCTCAAGTGAAACAGGTTTCTCTGATTTTGTAGTAGCCTAGATATGATTAGAGCAAATGAAATGAAACCAAAATGTCTGTACTACAATATAATAAAGGGCATATTGTCAGCTTCTCATTTATCATTTATCAACATCAACATGCATGAATCATGTTCACAATATGTGGCTTTGATACCATGTGATGAAATTGGTACTTTACCTCTGTAGTCTTTCCCCAATGTTACATTCAAGTCATGAGAAAGACACAAGAAAGATTCTTATGCAAGGGAAGCCATAACATACTTGACTAGCACTCCTCCGTAGCATCAAAGTCATTAGAAACAAAATAAACAAAAAAGTTAGTGAAGCTATCTCAGCCATAAGGAGCCCAGCAGACATGACAGCTAAATCTGTCCTATCCTGGATGGGTTCTGAGACTAGAAAGAATGTGCAGTAAGCACAAAGGAAGTCTGAACGAAGTTGGCCTGTAATTGATGATGGCATATTAATATTGGTTCATTAGTTGTGATAAATGTGCCATACTAATATAAGATGTTATTAGTGGGAATAATGAATATAAATTACTTGAGAAGTCTGTACTAACTTCTCAACTTTTTGTGATTCAAATCTATTGTAAATAATAGTCTCTTAAATTGTTGTCAAAGATATTTATGCCATGAAGATCTACAAGTGGATGATATATGTTGAGCATGAAAAGATGGTCAGCATCATTTGTTATTAGGGAAATGAAAACCAAAACCACAGTGATATGCACTCATACCCATAGGACTGCAACAGTTAAATAAAGAAGAAAAAGAAGATGTGAAAAGAGCTGGATCTTTGGTTAAGAGTAGTGGTTGCTCTTCCAGAGGACCCAGGTTCAGTTCCCACCATCCACAGAGTGGCTTAAAACCATCTGTAACAACAGGTCCAGGAGATCCAATGCCCTCTTCTAGCCTCTATGGGCAGTGTACACTCAAAGTGCAGACATCCATGTAGGCAGACGCCCATATACATAAAATCAAGATAAATAGTTTTTAAGTATTGACAGGGTCATAGAGAAACTGGAAGCCTCATTTGTACTATTGGGAAAAATAAAAGGTTCAGTAGCTTTGAAAAAACAGTTTATCCTTTCTTCAAAACAGTTATCATATGACTCAACAATTCTACCCAAGAGAAATGAAAAATACATGTACTCAAAATTTTCTACCCAAATTTCATAGTGATGGTATTCATAATTAACTGGTGGATAAACGAAATGTGATTCCATAAAATAGATATTATTTGGCCATAAAATAAAATGAAATACAGCAACATAATATATGATGAACCTTTAAATATGAGGCTAATTGGAAGAAGCTGGTTATGAGTGACTACAGTGTGTGTGGTTGTGTGAAATGTCCAAAATAGGCAAATCTGTAGAGCGAGCAGTCACTACTGTTTGGAGGTTGTGAGGAAATGAAGATATGGATTCAGGGTTTCTTTGGGGAATGACTAACATGTTCTAAAGTGGATTCTGCAGGTGGTTGTACAACCCTATGAACAAATTAAATGATCTTGAACTCTATACTTCAAATATGGAAATTATGTGGGAGCTGCATTATATTGCAGTGAGGTTTTTTTTTAATGTTGAGCTTTAAAGCTTTGAACGTCCCAAATGATTTGACACAGAAAATGAGTAGCTCAGGTTTTATACTCATATTAATAGAGAACTTTGTCAAGGAAATATCCTATGCATTTTTGCATTTCCCTAATCATCCTGAGAGGTGAACAATCAAGGAAGGATTTATAAGGAAGTGATACCTAATTTTAATACCAAGTGGAATTATCCAGAGTTGGGAAAAAAACCATTCAAACATAAGTGAGGGACAATGAAAAATGAAGCTTAGGGGAAATGAGACCTCCTTTGGGTAAGCTATGGATCCCACTTTCTTGCCTACAACTCAAAACATACTCCTTATCATTTCCCTTGCCCTAATTCATTTCTTCTTATGAACCTAACAACTTTTTTTTTTGTTTTGTTTTTTTGTTTTTCGAGACAGAGTTTCTCTGTAGCTTTGGAGCCTGTCCTGGAACTAGCTCTTGTAGACCAGGCTGGTCTCGAACTCACAAAGATCCGCCTGCCTCTGCCTCCTGAGTGCTGGAATTAAAGGCGTGTGCCACCACCGCCTGGCTCCTAACAAATTTTTTTTTATCTGCTTATCCATACCTGTCTATCCCAGTAGAATAACAGTTCCATAGGCAAGGCTTCATCCCAGGACCTACACTGGATAAATGTCCTCAGCTGGAAAGTGATTGCTGAAGGCGTGGTGTATAGGTGATGAACAGGCTTGGCGCTGGCTGGAATGAAAACAGATATGGGAAGTGTGAAGGAGTTAAACAAACTAGCTGGACTTAAGGAATGGCTAAATGGTGAAGGCAAAGAACGGGGATTCAAGTGTGACTCTGGAGAGTCTGACATGGGCACAGCATCAGCAAGTAAGATAAGGCACAATGGGAAGACTGGGCTTCATGCGGGAAAGGTCTTCAGTCCAGCATGAGTGTAAGACGCCTGTGGGACTGTGGGACAGAAATGTCTAAGACACAGCTAGGAGCTTAACAGACAGGTGGGATTAAACAAGCAGATGGGGAAGCGTCAGCACGGAGCCCTCTAGAGCTCTCAGAGAAGAGAAACAAAAGACAGAGAACAGTCTGAGGAAGACCTGACAGTAAAGGGCGTGGGAGGGAAGGAGCTCCAGGAGAACATAGGAAAGACAGGGCCCACAGGACAAGACAGAAAGAGAATGATACAACAAAACAAAAAAGCCAACGAAGCACACAGCCTCGCCACTGCCTGCATAGAAGTGCTACTTTCCCCAGCGATGGGCGTAGCCTCCTTCCTCCCCATCTCCTGTGAGGTCACCTACCCAGATTGCTCCTCAAAGTAACAGAATGAGTTAGGAGGCCAGCCCCGACACCTAAGATGCTAAGTGGGACCCTTGATTTGTCCAGGAATGACCTGGCATGACTGAGAATATTGAATTCCTCTGGAGAGTGTTGGATGGGGCCTGTTATGTACATGTGTTTTCTACAGGCTTGCTACAGAGGGATGTTGTGGGGTTTTGCAGAAAGGTTAAGTTTTCCTATCTGGGAGTGACCAGGGCATCGCTTGCTAGAGAATTAGCGATGGCATGCTGCCACCTACTGGAGACACCCACAGCCATCAGGACAGACCTGTGGTCTGAAGTGACTTTAGTGATGGAGCTGAAACAGTGACTGCCTCCCTTTGCTTGGCCAGAAGAGAAATTTGTTTCTGAGAAAAGAAGCAAAATGTCCTCTGCATTCTTTTCACCAGTCACTCTGAAGCCAGTCTTACCCTGCTAACAGTCTTATCTTCCTGACTCCAGCCTCTTTTGCAAGTCTCCCTTTAGTGCGTCATTTGACCATTAGCCATTTGGATTTGTGATCAAATAAGAGTGGCTAGTCTTCCGTAAAAAGTTCTCTTAATGAGGATGACCTCTAAAAGTTCTGGAAAGTTGCTTTAACTCAGTAGTGATAAAAAGCTAGCCCTGATTCCTAGCAGCCAGGACAAGCTGGTAAGTGATGAGTTTTATAGCTTTTACTACCTAGTATTAAAAAGTACCTATTAATAAAATTCAGTCATAAAACAAAAATGTGTATAATTTGATTTCTGAGAGTGTTTTCTTAAGTATATTTAAATAATGTTACTTTTCTTTAATTTATCTTCCTTTTGACTTTTGATCCCATTCTGCCTATATTATTTTCTTCTGGTCTTGCCTCTCTAAGTTTATTATACCTATGTAGATTCCATACATTGCAGCAACTAATTGGTCTCTAATTGGTCGTTGAATTGGGGCTCTTTGCATGCAGGTGAGCATGCCTCGCCAGCCTGTGTGTCCTCCGCAGAGCACCTGAGAACGATGAGTACTCCTAATCGTCCCAGAAAAATGCCTGTCTGTAATTAATGTTTGAGTTCCCATAGACATGCCTTGTGTGTGAAGACCTTGATTAATTAAGATTTCCCTAAATTATCCGTTCTTGTCATGATAATCTACAGTCAGTTTATAACTTGGGGTTCTTCAAGATTACTGGCAGACAGCGAGTCTTTCCATTGTTGCTTATGTAACCCTCCCAATGAGGTCATGTTTTTACCAGGAAAGGGCTGAGTTAGACTGTTCTGTGACCACTTATTACTCTAGTAGAATTCTTACTAAAACCTGGAAGCTAACCCCTTTTTTGTTTTCTGAATGAAGATGTAGTGTTGGATTTTACATGCTTGAAATTCAGATGCACAGTCCATTCAGTAAAGTGATTTAGGGTGTAGGACCTGAGTTCAGTCCCCAGAACACATATAAAAATAGCTGAGTGTAGTGGTCCACACCTGTCATCCCGGCGTTGGGGAGGTGGAGACAGATTCCTGAGGCTTATCCAGCCTCACTTACTTAATAAGTTCCATGTTTTTCTAAAAGAAGTTGAATGACACCTGAGGAATAAGGTCTAAGGTTGTTCTCTAGCCTAAACACACACACACAAACACACACACACACACAAAGTGCCCTCTGTATCCCTTCCTCTCTCTCTCTCTTTGCTTTCCCCCTTTCCTGATCTTGAAATACCAAACCCCAATGTTGAAAGGAAGCCACATAGTCATGTGGCTTTTTCTGATTATCTATATTCTGAAATTAATGGTTTATGTGGTTAATTTTCACTTTTCCCTGCATTTTAATTTTTTTTTTGTTTTTTGTTTTTCGAGACAAGGTTTCTCTGTGGCTTTGGAGCCTGTCCTGGAACTAGCTCTGTAGACCAGGCTGGTCTCGAACTCACAGAGATCCATTTGCCTCTGCCTCCCGAGTGCTGGAATTAAAGGTGTGCGCCACCACCGCCCGGCACATTTTAATATTTTATTGCTCACAGTTTTTATTAGTACATTCTCCCTCCTCACAGAACCATAAAGTTTTGTGACTAGTCACCAGGATTCTGTTTAATGTTCGTTTCTGGATGTCTACAGTTTGTCACATAATTTACTTTATCTTCTTAGTGATAGGCTCGCATAAATTGAAAGTATTTATAAACATGTTCTGGGCTTGAAAATATTTTCACATACATGAATTTGTATTTGTTTCAGAGAGCATCCATAAATAAATGCAAATAGGTTGCCAAGAAATAATTTTTATACCTAACTTTATAGACCTGTAGGAATAAAGTGCTTTCTCTAAAACAAGGGCAGCTCCTAAAAGACAGTTGGATTTGGTATAAATTATCTTCAAGGCTAAATTTGTTACTTTTGTGTATGATAATGAAGATATGCTACTGTGGTAAATAAAATAAAACAGCTTATTGTTGCTGTTATATAGCTGAGCTGGGTATATGCACTGTAGTAAATGCTTTCTCCACCTTGGTTCTTTGAAAATGTGTGTGTAGCTGTTATTATCACATCTTATAGATAAAAAGGAAGACATTTCAGAGGTTCAGTAAATCCGCAGTTCATATAATATCAGAGGTTCAGTAAATCCGCAGTTCATATAATAATAGATATAGGATAACACTTAGGTTACTGGACTTCAATAAGCCATGTGAAGTTAAGACTGTCATTTTGGTAAAACATCAGGTCTCTGTTTTATATATTTTTCAATTATACTCTTAATGTACAAATATACTCTTTTCCTTTATTTTTTCTAATTATGTTTTCCCCCACTCATTTCTATGGAGTTTGCTGACTAGATTTTTTTTCATTAATATTCTGTTACATACATATATACATACATACAGGTAGATAGACAGATAGATAGATAGATAGATAGATAGATAGATAGATAGATAGATAGATAGAGATAAATGTATAAACGTGACTGTCTGAGTCCATTGATGTTGCTCATAGGTATGTATTTTTAGAACTGATTAACTGGTATTAGATACCCAGATGCTGATCCCTGGGGAAGACTAATTCCCCCCATGTCAGCAGTCACTAATTGCCTATAGCTGTTCATCTAGGAGTGGGCTCTTGTGATATTTCCCACATCCACACTGCATAGCAAATGGTGTTCAAGTCTTGTTTAGGCTCCATATTGTTGATATGTTAAGGGTACAGCTTTCCTGTCCCTTAGAGAAGACAGGCTCCCAGCAGACATCCTGGCCCTCTGGCCTGTGCCTCTTTCTGCCCTGTCTTCAATGATGTTTCCTGAGCCTTGTGGTGGGTCTCAATGTAGATGTGTCCACTAGGGCTGGGCATCCCCCGTTATTTGTTCTTTGCTTTGTGACCAGTTATGGCTTGCTATAATGGTTTCCATCTGCTGCAAAAAGACTGTTTGATAGGGGATGAGAGCTGCATTCATCCATGGATATAAGGCCAAGTATTTAAAAGGCAGGTAGAAATTAAACTGGTAATTTTAAACAGCTTTACTTAACAATTTAAAGAGAGTTCTGCAGATTCCTCCCACCCTGACCTGTGTTACGGGGTTAGTTTTGCTCAGCCTTCCTATATTGTCTTCCCAGATGCCTGTCATGGAGTAGTACTTGCTTACTGCCCCAGACCCTGCTTCAGTGCCATAGCACCAATTAGAGCCACACTTGCTCATCCATTTTCCTGACAAACTCTAGCTTTTCTCCCAAATGCATGCACCTGCACTGCTAAGACAACAAGCAGCTAACAAGTGATTCCCAAAGGCAAGAGAAGGAATACTGTTTTCCACAGGAAGTCTTTGGACTCTGTCCTTAAAAATTCTAGGTAGATGGTTGAGTTTACCTAGGCATATATATGTAGCTTGAGAGTCACCCCAGGAGATCCTCATGTGAACAGTTCCTGGACAGCCCAGGAGAAATACTGGCCTGACCTCCCATCTTTTGAAAGCCATACAAATCCTACTATCAAAGCCCACCCTCTTATTCTTGTTTAAGGCTTGCTCATGTTCTCCCTCACCCTCTCCCTTGCTCTTTATCCTTCCCCTCCTTCCACTACCACAAAGGCAAAGAAAGTCCAAATGACTGAAAGTGCTAATCTGGATTAAGTTAAATATCCTTGAAACTAGCCTGCAGGGCAGTCACGTTATTGTCTTCTGCATCTGTGTGCAGAAATGAAGACAGTCCAAGTGTATGCCTGGAACACTGGAGTTGAGCAAAGGCCTGACTTAGATTTTACAACTTTGTGGTGGTGGCAAAGTATATCTAAGCCAGAATTTCTATTTTTCTGGTACGGGGGGGATAGGTTCATGCTCAGGATTGCTCCCAAGGCTTCTTACATTCAACAATTCTGTTTTTCACTTTGAGTAACATACTCAGTAATGTACCTGAGATACAAAGCATTATTGAAAAACAGAGACATTGTGTCATGAATCTGCCCAACTGGGGGTGAATATAAATGTTACAAGTACAATTAAGGCTGGCTAGGCTAAGTGAGCTATTACAAACCATTAGTATAGTAAATGCATTTGCATCTTACAGTACAGTTGATTCATGGGGGCATAACTCTGTTACAAGAAAAGGTGTGTCTATTTCATTTGCCTAGTGGATGACTAGCAAATTTAGCACTTAATCATTATATGAACTTGAGTGAGTGATCTCCGCTCTTTTGGCTGAAGTTTTTCCATCTCTAAAGTGATTTTGACTAGATCAGCTGTCACATGACGTAGCACCAGAGATGGGATTCAGAGACTTGGTGTTCTGCTTCTGCCTCTAGTTCTTGAAAGAGGTTATCAAAGAAAAGCAGTCCATTCTGGTCTGCTTCTATAAAGAAGCCGAAGATTTCTGAGAGGTGCAGTTCTTTACTGGCTCTCCAGCTAATGCACGTGTGAATTAATTAATTAATTAGGAAGGAAGTCATGTAGGCCTGTGTCTATCCATAGTCAAAACCGTGCTCGTAGCATTTGCTCAAATACCTGCATAAGAGCAAGGCAGATAGATACACCCGACAGTAGCTACTGCCTGCGTATGACCTATAAAGGTCTTAGTAGGCTCCAAACAGTAATTGACAAAATAAACATGTGGGTACTCAAAAACATAAATGTCACATCCACCGAAGTTCTTCATCTGCTGTGCTGTGCTTTCCCAGCTGATGGAAAGGTTTTATTCAGATCAGCCGCTGCACTTTTCCCCTGGAGGCACTCTTAATCTTTGTGTTCTAACCTTTAAAGACACAGGCTTCAGTTGCTGCTGTAATGATTTCTGTTGCCTGGCATCTGCATGTTCAGATTCCTCCAAAGAACTGTGCCTTCTGTTTTCCTCACCTGCAGATGGAGTGGAATGAGAGAAGCCCAAGTGGGGGTAGGAGAGGCCAGCACTTGATTGACTTCCCTGTCTCGATACCCGGAGTTGGGAAGAAGGATCAATGGTCCCAACTTTTGAGCAGTCCTGAGCACTGCGTCTCACTCCCCTTTAGGCAATCTGTTTCACAGAGAAGCTGATTAAATATTTTGGAGGTATCGGGGATGGGGGAGGAGGGAGAGGCTGGGGATTTTTAGTGGTTAGAGCCTTTTATTGACAACATTAAAGGCTTCGTGATATATTCGACCAGAAATTAATTACAGCCCAGTTCCCTATTTCTCCCTTAGGTGACAGTCTTCTGTTGATGTGTGCTGCTGTGAAAGTAATAATAGGTTTCAAATGTTTGTGAAAAACATAAAGTAATTACTTGCTGTGGTAAATCAGTCATTTGAAGCCTCTCAGCTTCTCTGTGCTCCATGGATGTGGCAGTCTGTCTGTTTTCTTTTGTTAACTTTAATTATGGGGTATAGGAATTTTTTTCCAGAAATTTGGATTTTTTTTTCCATTTCTTGGTTTTCTTAGTTCTCCAGGGACATAGGTATTGAAATGATAATCACACATAAATAGCATTTGAACAAGAGAAGCATATGTCTGCCAGGGAGCTGATTGCCTTAGTTAAAAGCTCTGTAGCTATTGGCTAGCAACTATTGGCCAGCTCCCCTAATGAGCCTCTGCTATTTACCTGGTGCTGTGCAGAAGGGCGCATTGGCTCTCAGGGGTCCTCGGCTTCTTTTCACCAGAAACAGTATTCTCTTAAACCACAGCCTGGAATTGTTCTTCCCCTGTTTTAAATGAAAAGTAACACAGGTTTCCAACAGTTCTTGCAGCTTCTTTCTTCAGGCCCTCCCTTCCACTAGGACCTGTACTGATCGGCTTGGAAAATCCTGACCTCTCAGTTTGCTCACATGGGCTAAGAGAGAGATTCCTTTTGCCATCTGTTAATAGAGGACCTCACCAGGCAGACGTGTCACGGGGAGTTCACGCTAACCAACATAATGTGTCAGCACATGGCAGTGTCCTGCTGCCTGCACTGAAGTTGGCCAAACCCCAACAATATGAGCTGTTCATGTTCATTTGTCTTCTCAGTGGAGCTTGGTATTGTGCTTTCCTGTTCTGTCCATTCCTGAGCAGTGATTACTAAGTCCCAGTGAGAGGTTTGCCTTATCTAGACCATACCTCCCTTTCTTCTTTTCCTAATACTGATCTCTTTCTTTGAATTATTATTTATGATCAGAACCAAACATGAAAATAGAATGGTGCTGACAGGGACTGTAGAACCTTTTCACTGCAGTGATAATTGGAGTGTGTGATGTTTTCCCTTGAGTGGTGAAGACCTCTCTGTCATCAAGGAAAGGTCTGACTACATGGAGATGCTTGAATCATTGAGTAGAGTTTACTGTATTCTGTCTGTGGTAGGCCAGCTTGATACTCCAGCATAAGCAGTATATCCCCTTTCCCTTCTATACCTCTGTCAGAACATTTCAAGTTTTCTCTATACCCTGGATAGTAACCATAGAGCTTAAAAGAAGTATGTGGTATTACTTTGTTACTGCAATTCTATTAATGATAGTATGGATTAAGCACATACTTTGTGTAAGGCACCCTACTTATGTGATTTGCATGTATTATCTCAGTGAAGCCCGCACTAACCTCGTGTGCTTAGGAGTTAGCTTTAGCTTTTCTTTCTTTTCTTCCTTTCTTTTTTTTTCTTTTTTGCAAGTGGGAAAATCAGGTCTCTGAAAGAGTAGCATAGGATCTAAACTAGTGGTAGATGACAGGACGATGATTCACTGACAGGTCTGCCTGCAGCTAAGTCATGTTAGATTGCTTATGGTGATGCGCTATATTTCAAGAAGATAACCACAGCCCTGGTGCCTTTACTGACTCTACTAAACAGTGGTGATGGAGTGCTCCTAGTGCTTAAGTGAGGTGTGTAGTAGCCTTTTTTTCATCCCCGAGAGAAACTGGGAGGAGACAGTGGTCAGGAGCATAGCAGGGATGTAATGGCGAATAGTGATTGTGCGCTTGACAGGTTTTAGAGTTACCTTGGAGAGAAACCTCTGGAAATGTCTGTGAGATCATTTCCAAAGAGGTTTACCTGAGAAGGGAAGACCCCTCCACATCTAGGAGCGCCACTCTATGGCCTGGATAGAAGGGAGAAACGATTGCCAGCACTGAGATGCTCCCCTTCGCTGTGAGCAGCATAACCAGCCGCCCTCACTCCCCGCCACACAGTGAGCCAAGGGAACCTCTTTAAATTGCTTTATTATGTGTCTGCTCCTGCCATGAGAAAAAATTAATACACGGGTAAACAAAACACATTCAAAAGATTATGAGAAATGATTTTAGCATAACACCTAAGTCCAATCTTGAAGTGACTACCATCATTGATGGACCAGATGAGACATGAAAGGGTGTGAGATCTCAAAGGGGCCTGATATTTCAGCAGCATTGACAGTGTCCAAGTCAGGGAGGAAACTGAGCCAGGCGATCTAAAGAGAGTGAGGCTGCCACCAAGAGCAATTCCCAAAGATTCAGTAAACTCGTAGCGTGTGATAGTAATGGTGACAGCTGAGATTCTCAAGGACACTAGTGTTTTTAGTCTAAATCACAAGGAACTATGTCTTTTGTTTTACCAGTACTAAACCAAGTCCCTTTTAAAAGAAAAATGCTACATATGATTGACAGAATTGCTTAGCACCTGGGTTTGGAAAGAGACAGAGTTTGCCTTCTATCTTAAAAACCTAGGAATCAAGGCCTGAATCCTGTATGGAATCCAGTCTAGACCAGTTGAGTGCACCTACTGCAAACTCTGGTCAGGCAGCTGGACCCTCAGAGCACAGAGCATTAGAGAGCCACTGGAGATGGTATGGTAGCAAGAGCAACTTTTGGTTAACTGGTGGTAGCAGCAACCGTGGTTGTGGGATGCTAGAACAGAGCAGGACATGGCCCTCCCTCTGCAGCAGCAGTGCTAACTTCAAAAATGAATTTGAAGTTATATGATTCTAGCTGCTACCTGGATTGACTTATTCTTGCTCACTTCTTAAGTCCCATTCTTTTGGAACTGTGAGTTTCCCAATGTCCTTTTAATAAACCCTTCTCTAACTGAGGACCCTGACTATGGCATACATATATACATATATATATATATATATATATATATATATATATATATATATATATATATATACATGCACAGAAAAAGCCAGTTTATCCATACTGTTCATTGCCATTAAAAGTTTGATCCTATCCTTTTTCTTTATCTTGGTCAATAATATAATGCCCTTATAAATAACTATCAAGAATTTTTTTTCTTAAAGAGCAAAATGGACTTAATTGTACCCGTAAAGGTTGACTATCCAACCAAAACTTAATTTTTCAATCTACACATTTATTCCTGTTGTTATTTCTGTGTAATAAATCACCCCATTTACTCAGTACCTACAAAACTACCAGTATCCATTCTCTTGAAACAGCTGTCACTGAAGTCCAACTGTAATCTTCTGTAGATAGCCTTGGCCTCTCCAGTGGCTGTAGTCTGACGGCAGCAGGGCTAAAATGTCTGGAGTGGCTTTTCTCTCATGTATGGTGACTTGCTGGGACTAACTGTAGTTCCAGGCTTATCAGCGATGCAGGATCCTTAGGCCCCCACTCCCTTTACACTGTCTCACAATGCCCCCTTCTCCATGTCACTTTCACGTGACATTTCTCTAGGGCACCACACACCTGACAGTGTGGGGCTCTGAAAGCATGAAGCAGAAACCACTAGGCTTTTATGAAACTTGAGCCCCATTACCTGCATCAGGTCACTTCTGCCGTTCCTGAGCAAGTCACAGAGCTTGCCAGGTTTGCCATAGAGGGGATTAAATGAAGGCATAATGGTGGGAGACATGGCTTGTTAGGGTTTATCTTTGGACAGGATCCAGGTCAGATACCCTTAGCTCAGCCAGGTGTGGTTAGACCCACCCAATGTTTTTGTCAAGACTCTTTCAGTTTCATGGAATAGAAACCTAATTCAAAGTCCCTTAAGCCAAAAGGAAAAAAAATTGTACTAAATTATGAAACTGAGATTTATAAGAAATAGTTGGTTTTAGCCTTGCTTTTATCCCAGGATTCTAACTGTATCAGCTAGACTCCTTTTCTCCCCGCAGCTCATGCATTTATTGGAATCTACTTATCTGTACCGCATGTGCCTCTCTCCTCGTGGTGGCAAGATAGTAGCCAAAATGCATATAACATGCATAGCTGGAATTCAAGTAGTTACCTTCTCTCATCCAAAGGCATAGAGCAAGTCCTTTTTCCTCTCTGTGTCCATTCTGAACAAGTCATTGGAAGCAGGAGGGATGGCACTGTGGTGGGGCTGACCAAGTTCCTGTCCACGTCTGTGTGGAGATCTACTTAGTCTAACCTGGACCTCAGAGAACAAGCTCCAAAGATAAGGTTCAGTCACCCAAGCAAGAGGGGCTGATGCTGGCCACAGAGGAAGGAGCCATGAGGCCGCACCCAGTAGCAGTGTGCTGCATGGACACAATTTAATCAGGAGAGGATACTAAAGCACAGACTGAGTTGGTGCAGTGTCAAAGACAACACACACTTCAGATCAATCACATTATAGAAAGGCCTTTCTCCTTTTTTTTTCCTTTTACAATTTCTCTTTTGAATCTTGGGAATTTCACACAGTGCATCCTAATTCCATTCACCTCCCAGTCTCTCCATATTCTTCCCTCACCCCAGCAGCTCCTTCCCCCACCGAGAAAATTTTAGAAAATCAAACCAAACAAAAACAAAAGAAAAAAAAACCTCTTCCCACCTCTCCAATACCTCTTTATTTGTTCTGGTGGCGCTGTGTGTCACATAGTACACCCTTTGTCCAGTCAGCTTTACTGTCCAATGCTCATTGCAGTGAGTCACTGGCATGGTTCAAGGCCTCTGGTTTCTGGTCCACCATCATCCCTGGATCCTCATGGGAACTCCTCTCAGACACCCTACAGCCACCCAAAGTCATGGAGACCCTGCAATTATCATTCCCCAGGACCTGTTCTTTCATGAGCTCCAGCAGATCCTAGAGGGGGTAGATATTAGGGTGGGTCAACCCCAGGCTTGACTGTGGGTCTGGGTGATAGTCGAGCTGGCCAGTCCACACCATCAGGGCCGCCCCTCTCAGGTAAGGGGCAGAGCCAGCTCCCCTATGCATAGGCCCTCAGGGTCAGTTCTTCCTTCCCCTCCATGTGGGAGGGGGGCAGCTCAGAGAGACATTTTTATGGAAAGAAAGGGGATTCTGGGTACAGTGTTCAGAGTTGATTGAAGTAATTCAGGGATGTGAAGAAGCATGTTTTGAACTGTACTGTGACAGTTAAGACCGAAAGGGCAGGAGGATAAAATAGTCAGAGGAAATGGTGGTGTGAGTTTCCCGGGATCCTCTCAGCAATCCTTTCTCTACAGCTGGGGCCCTGACTGCTACATATGCACACACAGCAAAAGCCTGTCTTTTCAGATTATGCACTGTAAGGAGAGCTTTCTCCTAATGCCATAAAATAGAATTTACTAAGTAATTTGGGGGTTTCTTTATCTGCCTTTCTAACACTAGCTAGACCTGTAGGAGAAATCAAGAGTTGGTCGATTGTGCTGTGTTACACGGTATTGTTTCAGGTTTAGGCAATTCCAAGAAACATAAAATTAACCCTGAATGTGACAAGTGAGTGTTTCAGGGTTTGAGAGGCTCACACAAAAATAAAGCGTTTAAGGTGATTGCTGTCAAAGAAAAGCTTTTTCCAAAAGTATATTCATTTTTTTTGGTCCTCTGTCACTTTGACTAACAACATGTACTTAAATTACCAGAAATAATAGTTTTCCTGTGTTCTAACCCTCCTGTGAAGCTGAAGGCTGCCAGGAATGTGAATTCATTTAACAACTCTCCTGAGTTAAGGAAGTAAAATGAAAACTCCTTCTCCTCCTGCCTCCCCTTATATCCTTTCCTCCTCCCCTTTCTTTCTCCTTCTCCTCCAACAGATCTTTACCCCCCAGTATTCCTGCATTTAGTCTCTACTGAACTTATTCTAGTACAGGAAGTTTTTCTTTCTCTTTCTTCCATGGAATCTTTTTCTTCTGTGGAACCTGCTTTCATGGCTTAGGAACAGTTTGTCTCTTTAAAAAAAATTATTTACTTACTTATTATCTATCTATGTGTGTTTGTGTGAAGGTGTTTTCCTGCATATATGTTTACATACCACATGCATGCCTGGTACTTACAAAGACCAGAAGAGGGTGCTAGATCCCCTTGGGACTAGAGTTACAGATGGTTACAAGCAGCCATGTAGGTGCTGGGAATTGAACATAGGTTTTCCAGAAGAACAACCAGTGCTCTTAACTGCTGAATCATCTCTCTAGCTCCTCAGTTTGTCCCTTTTCAGTAGGGATTATTTGTCTTGCTGTGGCAGGGGAACTCTGATGAATTACTCCCACCATGAAGCTGAAAAATATTCTTTAATTCCATTTAGAAACACACAGACACACACACACTAGCCAAACAACCCAGAACAATAAAAGAACTGTTGGAGGTATCATCATCCCTGGGTTTGAGTTATACTACAGAGCTGTAATAATAAAAATAGCATGATGCTGATATAAAAACACTAGAATTGAGGACCAATTCTAGTTCACCCACCTATAGCCACCTAGTTTTTGACAAAGAAGCCAAAAATACACACTGGAAAATAGATAGCATCTTCAACAAATGCTAATCAAACTGCATAACTACATATAGAAGAATGAACTAGATCCTTATCTCTCAGCTTGCACAAAATTCAATTCCAAGTGGATCAAGGACCTTGACATAAGACTCAATACCCCAATTCTAATAAAGGAGAAAGTGGAGACTATGTATGCTTTAGCAAATAGGCATGACAAAGACTTTCTGAACAGGGCCCTAGAGCACAGGCATTAAGTCCAACAGTTGACAAATGGGACCACATGAAACTAATAATCTTCTGTTAATCAAAGGCAATTCAAGTAAAGAGGCAAACTACAGAACAAGAAAAAATCTGTACCAGCCATACACCTGACAGGGGGATTAGTATCAACAGTATACAAAGAACTGAAAAAACTAAACACCAAGAAAGCAAACATCCTAATTTAAAAATAAGGCCTGGATCTAAACAAAGAGTTCTCAAGAGAAGAAAGGCAAATAGTTGAAGGAGACTTAAAACAATATTTTTAGCCATCAGTAAAATGCAAATTAAAACTACTTAGAAATTTTATTTTAACCCAGTCAAAATGGGAGAAAGAATTAGATGGCAGTAGATAAGGACATGGATGTGGGACAAAGGGAGTGTTTACTCACTGCTGTTAGGAGTGCAAACTGCTGCAGCCACTAATTCACACACACACCCATTCAGTCTGAGACCCCAGTGCACCCCAACATTCAGGATGGTGACCTAGACTTGCAGGTAATTCATTAATGACAGAG
Organism: Ondatra zibethicus; assembly: GCA_004026605.1. NCBI lineage: Eukaryota > Metazoa > Chordata > Mammalia > Rodentia > Cricetidae > Ondatra > Ondatra zibethicus. The sequence goes on along the minus strand of PVIU01016606.1, from coordinate 20,546 downwards.
TCCTGAGAGAGAGAACCAGGATTTCAGAAAGATAAGGAGATAGGTAAGTTTGGGATCAGGAGATTTTACATAAGCTTATGTAAGATTATTATGCCAAGCAAGTTTATTAAGAAGTACAGCGTCTTATATTCTATTTCCAGGAAAGAAATAGGACGAAGGCAGCAGAAACTAGCTAATTAAACAACGTTGCATAAGGTAAATACAGTATCTCAAGAGCATTATAGACTGAGTACACAGCAGCCTTGGGACTGATAACCATAGCTCTGTACAGTGGGGAGAGTCAGGTTCTTAAGATCTGAAGCCGCAGCTCCCCCAAGGCCCTGGCCCCAGGCCATTACCAGCTCTGCCAAGTATATCCCTAGTTTTAGAGACAGAGCTGTGTTTCTTCCCTATACATCAGGTCCTCAGAGAAAGCCTGAGCTGATCATCCCTGTCCTTGTTACTAAGCAAATGTTACTAGGCAGTTGTCAGTTTCATTAGCTTTTGATATTGCTATGGCCCTGTTCTCACTCAGCTATAAAATATCTGCTCTGCCCACATCAATTTGAATCTTTTTTCCTAAGGAAATTAAAAATTGAAACTGTAGTACAATTAATTACTATCTAAATTCTACTAAACTATAAGTCAAAACAAATATAAGAACTGTGATTATATGAAGATAAGAGGTCATAGAAATGAATTCTTTCTAGGAAAATAAAATCAAATCTTGAGCAGAGCATGGGGCTCTTAAATTAGCCTGGATAGAAACTGGCTTAATTCTGAAGGTGTTGCCCACGAGAACATGAGTGTCATCACTTATCTTGGCAGGTATAACCTGGTACTTGTCTCCTGTCTCTAGTGATGAGTCCTTCCCCGGGTGAGCAGGTGCGGGTCCTGAGCCCCAGAGTGTATGATCATAATGTAAAAATGCCCCCCTTAAATGCCTGGATAAAGAGAGAAAATGTATCACTGATCAGTTCAAAGAAGAGTGAGGTTTAGCAGGCGGTGGTGGCACACACCTTTAATCCCAGCACTCGGGAGGCAGAGGCAGGTGGACCTCTGTGAGTTCGAGGCCAGCCTGGTCTACAAGAGCTAGTTCCAGGATAGTCTCCAAAGCTACAGAGAAACCTTGTCTCAAAAAAAGAAGAAGAAGAAGAAAGAAAGAAAGAAAGAAAGAAAGAAAGAAAGAAAGAAAGAAAGAAAGAAAGAAAGAAAGGAAAGAAAGAAAGAAAGAAAGAAAGAAAGAAAGAAAGAAAGAAAGAAAGAAAGAAAGAAAGAAGAAAAAGGAAAAAGAGTGAGGTTTATCTGCAAAGTCTTACTGTCTCTCTGGTTTAATCTAGACACCTGTGATTGTCACCTGAGATTGTTCTGTGTTGGTCAATCTAATGTATAGATAAATATGAGAGGGTCCTGGGGCCCCTTCAGCAGTGTTTCAGATGACTTAGGAGGGACTAGAGGAAAGCAGACCTCATGGCCACAGGATACACACAGTAGTTTTGTTACTACACTAAGGGAAAAACATTGCCTAGACCAAGGTCTTCATCTATTGGGTAATCATTTTCCATGAAGAGATGGTGTATCCCCATTATGTAAAGTGCATTATTTGCTGTACAGTTGGCCTCTCCCTCATTTGTAGACCCTGTTGAATTTGCCCATTCTGAGGCTTTTACATCTTGGGAGCCACCTACCATTAGGAGCGTCTTAACACAAATTTACCTAATTAACAGAACCAAATATAACCAAGTTATGTCAATAACTTTAGCATCTAAAGCAGTTCCTGGAAAATTCACTTGTTTGGGGGTACACAGGACAAGTCAGCTAGGGATCAGTCATTGCATTTATATTAACTGTCCATTGAAGGTATACAAAATTCACTTTATTCTTGGAGTTGGAAAGATAAATATATGGTTCCCTACTTGTCCACAGTAATATGAACACACCGAACACAGTGATGTGAGCACTGTAGATTCTTAAGAATAAAGTGGATCAAATACAGCTCACAAGATTCACTCCCAGGTACATACCCAAGAGAAATTAAAGTGTAGTTCCATGCAGAAACAGCTGTACAAACACTTAGAGCCACATTCTTCACAGTAGCCAAAATGTGAGGGAACAAGTCTTATGTCCACCCATGGTAAGTTGACTTTAAAATGTGACGTAGCCATACATCACAACAATATGTGGGTGTGATAAGACTGAAGCTCTAATAGGTTCTGTAAGTACAAGGAGAGATTATGAAATATCATTCTAAGCGAATAAGAAAACGACTACATATCTTCAGTTGTAAAAAGACCAGAAAAGGAAAAAAAGCCTGTAGGAGACAGAAAATAAACTAGTGTTTAGATAAGGTGGTTGGGAATGGAGGCAGCTGTAGGATACAGGATTTCTTTTAGGGAAATAAAAATGTGAAATTCCCTGTGGTGATGATTCCACATACTTTAAATATGTAACCCACAGGTTAATTGGACACGCAAGATGGGGAGTTGTGTGTTGGGGGATTTTATTTCAATAAAGCTGTTTACCTGGAGAAAATAAGAGGAACGGAAATTGAGTGACAAGGAACTGTTCTCCCACTCCCACCCTGCGGAGAGAGTCGGGGGTGGGGGGAGCACAAACTTGCGTGGTGGCGGCAAGGCAGACAGACCAGAAATGAAGGAATCCTTTCAAAAATCCTGTTATTAAGAATTGCTTGTGAAACTAGATAGGACAGAACAACGTGGAGCTAAAGGAAGAGGGTGTCATGCTTAGGAGAGTAGAGCCGCTGCCGCCAGCTCCAAGTCTCCCAGGACCTGGAAGACCATCTTACACCAGAACAGGGAAACGTATTTGCAAATGGAGGAATTCTCCCTATATTAATAAATCCATTGAGTTCAAACAGCTAATGAAGTATGACAGAATTCCTTTGTTTTCTGTTTGCAATGATTTTGGTTGTGTGCTTTTGTGTGTTGTTGAATCTCTCGGTTTGATCATTTTAATAAGTCAATAGTAAGTTTATATAGGCATGCTAGGAAATGTTCCATGTGTGATTCCTTAGTAACCACAACTATCTGGGAATATGAGCTGTGACTCTTTTTTTGGTTTGTTTGTTTGTTTTATTTTATTGAGCTCTACATTTTTCTTCATTCCCCTCCCTGCCTCTTCCCTCCCCTTCAACCCTCTCCCATGGTCCCCATGCTCCCAATTTAGAGATCTTGTCTTTTTCTACTTCCCATGTAGATTAGATCTATGTATTTCTTTCTTAGAGTCCTCATTGTTGTCTAGGTTCTCTGGGATTGTGATTTATAAGCTGGTTTTCTTTGCTTTATGTTTAAAAACCACTTATGAGTGAGTACATATGATAATTGTATTTCTGGGTCTGGGTTACCTCACTCAAAGTGATGTTTTCTAGCTCCATTCATTTGCCTGCAAATTTCAGGATGTCAGGGTTTTGGTGTTTTTTTTCTGCTGTGTATTACTCCATTGTGTAAATGTACCACATTTTCCTTATCCATTCTTCAGTCAAGGGGAATTTAGGTTGTTTCCAGGTTCTGGCTATGACAAACAAAGCTGCTATGAACATAATTGAGCACATGTCCTTGTGGCACGATTAAGCATCCTTTGGATATATACCCAAAAGTGGTATTACTGGGTCTTGAGGAAGGTTGTTTCCTAATTTTCTGAGAAATCGCCATACTGATATCCAAAGGGGCTGTACCAGTTTGCACTCCCACCAGCAATGCAGGAGTGTTCCCTTTACCCCACGACCTCTCCAGCATAAGTTGTCATCAGTGTTGTTGATCTTGTCCATTCTTACAGGTGTAAGATGGAATCTCAGTGTTGACTGAGATTTCTGTCCTGTCTGGCTCCCACAGTCATTAAGTACCAAAGAAGCACACAGAGGCCTATATTATTTACAAACTGATTGGCCTATTAGCTCAGGCTTTTTATTAACTCTTATAACTTAAATTAGACCATAATTCTTGTCTGTGTTATCCACGTGGCTTGGTACCTTTTTCAGCGAGGCAGTCACATCTTGCTTGCTCTGTGTCTGGCTTCCTCGCTGTCAGGGTGACAACTGCAGACTGAAACTTGGCTCTTCCCAGAATTCTCATTGCCCCACCTCTTCTTCCTGGTTGCCCCACCTATACTTCCTACCTGGCTACTGGCCAATCAATGTTTATTTAAAATACAGGTGACAGGATACAGACCATTGTCCCACAGCATCTTAGAGTTATTTTGATTTGCATTTCTCTGATAACTAAGGATGTTGAACATTTCCTTAAGTTTCTTTCAGCCACTTCTGTGATTCCTCTATTGAGAGTTCTCTGTTTAGGTCTGTACTCCAATTTTTTTTTATTGGATTATTTGTTCTTTTGATGACCAATTTCTTGAATTCTTTGTATATTTTGGAGATCAGACCTCTGTCTGATGTGGGGTTGGTGAAGATCTTTTCCCATTCTGTAGGCTGTCGTTTTATCTTGTTCACCATGTCCTTTGCTTTACAGAAGCTTTTCAGTTTCAGGAGGTCCCATTTATGAATTGTTTCTTTCAGTGTCTGTACTGCTGGGGTTATATTTAGGAAGTGGTACCCTGTGCCAATGCATTCAAGCGTACTTCCCACTTTCTCTTCTATGAGGTTCAGTGTAGCTGACTTTATGTTGAGGTCTTTGATCCATTTGGACTTGAGTTTTGTGCATGGTGATAGATATGCATCTATTTTCATTCTTCTACATATTGATATCCAGATATGCCAGCACCATTCGTTAAATATGCTTTCTTTTTTTCCATTTGATATTTTTTGCTTCTTTGTCAAAAATCAGGTGTTCTAAGGTGTGTGGATTGATATCTGGGTCTTCAATTCAAGCTGTGACTCTCTATTGCCACCTGATGACAACAAAGAGCACCTCCCAGTACAAGCACTGACTTTCCTTGAGATAAGTTAGCTCTCCCAGAGGTGGACTGGGGATTGGTGATGTAGAGATGGAAATAATGGGTTTTTATAAGGTCTTCTGGCTTTGAAATCAGAAAACAGTTCCTTGTCTAGGCATCTTTTAAACTGCTGAGGTCTTCTCCTCTAACCACATCACCTAGAAAGCAATATCCTCTGTATGGAAAGCAGCTTTGCTTTATTACATTAAGGCATTAGGTGTGCGTCGCCTGTGTCTGTCAGCACTTTCTCCTGTGGCTGCAGCTGCTGTCATTGTCCAGGGGCAGTTTCTCAGTATCTGTGGCTCCCAGCCTGCCCTCACTGTTTGTGGCTGTCATCACCATCACATACAAGCTGTTGCCCCTGCCACCATCTTCCTGCTGCTAATGGGACTGACTGGCACCTCTCCATGTCATATCAAGGTGCAGATGTTGTCACCCTGCCAGGCTTAGAGCCATCTGCACCCTTTCCTGGCACTGTTCGTTATCGCCTTCCCAGCAATGTTGCCAGCTGAGACTAGCCTAGCCTAAGCTGGCCAGTCTTTCGATGGCGGGACTGTACAGGCTGGTGACCCAGTGAGGCTGCACCTAGGGAATTACAGAATCGTTCATGTTTAGGAGTTACCATTGCCGACCCCGACAGTTTCTTTATTGGTTTCTGGAATGAAGTGAAGCTCTTCTGTATAACTCCAATGGCCTCTTTGTCCTCCTCACAGTGTTCCAACTTAGATACCACCAGGAAGCAGTGATCTCTCCTCCTTGACCACTGGGAGATATTATGGCAGTCGGGAGTTCTGTGACAGATAGCATGGTGGAGCACACCTTTAATCCCAGCACAGAGAGTCAGGTAGAACTCTATGAGTTCTAGGCCAGCCCGGTCTACATAACGAGTTCAAGGGCAGCCAGAGCTACACAGTGAGACACTGTCAGAAAGAGAGAGTTAGTGACAGCATCTTGTATCATCTTTGACAGTTTTAACGATGCCTATGAGGCCTAATTTAATAGTGAGTACAATATGGTAGACTCTTTGGAGAACAACAAGGAGTGAGTCCCTAAGTGACAACAAACAGGAAGTTTTTACAGACAGGTTTCTGGGAGGCCAGAGAATATGGGACACTGTTAGTAGATGGAGCAACAAGGAAATGTGCAGGAAGTTCGAGGCTCATCACCAACAGGTCAAAAAAAAAATAGTGAGAGTGAAAGAAACTAAAACTGGAAGAGTCAGTGGAAGCCGCAAGCCTGCTTTCCTCCGTCCCGAAGGTTGGGATGTTTACTCTGAAGGATCCGTGTTAAGAAACACATAGAGAGCATCAAGACTTCAGATAGGAAGGACAGCGCTCCAGAATAAAGCTCTCCTAATCCAACACAGAAGGGAAAATGGCCAGACGGTTGGGGTCCATCTGCCCCCCCGAGACCCCTGCCTGTTGGCACTGTTCACATCACTGACATCTCCCTCCCAAGCACTGGAGCATCTTGGTCCAGGGGCTTTGGGTCACATGAACCTTCCCTGTGTTTAGAGGCCAAGAGCCAACAATTTGGAATCTCAGTAAAGGACAACAGAAAATGAAGGGAAGGTGAAATCCTAGAGAACACAGAAGTGCCTTTCTAAGCCAGAAGAAGGTCGCAAGTTCCACTGAGGATGCTGTCTGCCTGGAGGTGTGACTGGAAAGCCAGCCTCATGCATTTTCATGGGGCCAGAAGTGACAACAAACTGCTAAGAGCAAAAGGCACAAAAGGGTCAGGTAGCCTCAGAGTCGAGATTGAAAAGTGCTAAGTGCCCGGAGATAACAGAGCAGCCTTCCAGCTCTGAGGAAGAATCCTTGATCCTGGAGCTGTTCAGCACAGAAGCCTATTCTGGGCCAGGACAGGCCCTTCCGGAAGTATAAGGAACTGGGAAGCCTTTCATGTTCTCCTAGGGAACTAAGAATCCAAGGGGCGTTATATTCAAGCATAGCAAGGAAGGAAGTCAAAGAAACAAAAATAACAACAACAACAAAAAGGAAATAGCAGTGAGCAAACATGGGATCCCCCTCCAGAAAGAGTGCAAGCAGAGCCGGGAAGCATCTCAGAGACGAACCCGCCCAAGTTGAGAAAGAAAGGTACAGTCCCCCTGGGAAAGGCCTCTAGGGAGGGGAGACCCAAGAAAGTAGATAAGATTGCTAAGGGGCTAAAAACAAGCAAGCCGTGATAAATATGAGAAGGGTTAGCAAAAGAAAAGTAGATTGGAAGTGGTCAAGAAAAACTATTCGAGTCATACAAAACAAACTTTTGGAATGGTTGTCTTTGGGAGGCTTAGGGATTGTGTCTGGCCATGGAGGAATACAGCCCTTACCCTCACCAGTGTGTGTGTTCATGGTGACTCAGTCCTTTCCGTTTTCATGGATCCTCGTGCTGCCAAGGCGCGCAAGACTCTGCTGTGCTTGTAGGGCAGTGCAAAGTGCTGACCTTCCTGCAGAAAAAGGACATGGAGTAAAGAGAAAACAGGAATAAAAGACATGGAGGCTGAGAGGGTAGAGTCAGTGGTAACCTCACCACAAACTCAGGAACAGGTAAGATTGGGAACAAATTGTGCAGTTAAATTTCAAAGAATGACATTTTCACACTAACCCATGAAATACTAAAAGAGCTCAGCATCATGGCTAACCATATCTTTCTCATCCACTGAAATGCTTTCTTGACATTGTTTTTCATTTAATTTTTATTTTATGTGAATGTGTGATTTGTCTGCACGTATATCTGTGCACTTCGTGTCTAGAGAACCTTCAGAGGTCAGAAGAAAGCATCAGATCCTCTAGGACTAGAATTGCAAGTGGTTGTAAGCCACCATGTGGGGGCTGGGAATCAAATCCAGATCCTCTTCGTCTCTCCGGCCCCTATTAGGATGCTTCTGACTGCTTGTAACAGAAACCCTGACTTGAAGCTTTTTCCAGGGCAGGCTGGCCTCTGGTGCCGCGTTGCAGGTGGTCGCAAGCCTGCCACAGTCTCGTCCCTATGCTGGCAGCCACACCTGCCACATCTGACTGAGATGTACAGTTCAGACGTAGATGTTTCCTCTCCTGTAATTTGAAGTCCCAAGGTAGGCGGGCTTGAAGGTCTGCTAAGTCATTGTCCCGTTGATGTCATTAAGGAACCAGGTTCGTACCATCTCTTTTGCTCTTCCTCCTCCTGGAAGAGCCTTCATCACAGAAGCTTCTGTGGTCTGAGGTAGCAGCTGAATACCCAAGTGTCAAAACCATCTCCTGGAAGAGAGGGCTTCCTTTTCTGTGTTTTTTTTTTTCCATCAGGGGAACATTTTCTAGAAGTCCCTCAGCTGATTTCTCATGACTTATCCTGGTCAAAATTTTATCACATGCACACCCCGATCTGTTTGCTAGCAAAAATGGAAGATGCCTTCTCAAAGCCAGTCCTCAGTCCTCAGTGGCCTGGATTCTGTAGGAAGTCCATGGGAACATTGATGTCTGTCTCAGCGTGATGGTAATATCTACACAAGTTGCCTATTAATCTTATGCTCCTTAACTGATTAGTGTTCATGCCAGCAGATTGAACACTGTTGTCTGTGTTAGTCTTGCACTCAGTTATGGAACTAATTTGGAATAACAAGGTCATGGCCAGTGTCTAGTTTCTTTGTTCTGCAATCCTCCCTTGAAATACAGGTTAATTAATTAAATAAGGCTAACATCAACTCAGGATCCTCAGAACTTCTGAGTGAATTTTTTCTTTGAGTATCTTATCTATATAATTCATACATGTTTTGAGTATCTATATAATTCATACATGTTAAAGGATCCTTCACCTCTTCCTGTAATATATCAGTGTTCTGTGCTATAGGAACGCTATAGCGACAGCTTCTTGGTTTGTCTTCACAGAGCTGGTGGTTTGCCTCAGGGCCCTGTGCGTGCTAGCAGCTGCATAACCTCCAGAAATGTCTTAAGCTTTTAATGTTTTATTGCCTTCTCCATAGCTTGGAGGTGCCCTGTTTATACTCTAGGCAAGGTGTGATCATTACAACTGCAATAGGAAACTGTACAGTGCACTGGAGAGATGGCTCCGTGTTTAAGAGCACTGGGTATTCTTCCAAAAGTACCAAATGATTCTCAGCATCCAGATGGTGGCAAACAAGTCTGTAATTCCGATTCCAGGGGATATTTCGCCCTCTTCTGGCCACATTGAGCACTGCATGATCACGGTGCACAGACATACAAGTAAAACACTCAGACAACGAGGACCCTAAGAGAGACATACATGGATCTAACCTACATGGGAAGTAGAAAAAGACAAGATCTCCTGAGTAAATTGGGAGCATGGGGACCATGGGAGAGGGTAGAAGGGAAGGGGAAAGGAAGGGAGGGGAGCAGAAAAAATGCATAGCTCAATAAAATCAATAAAAAAGTTAAAAATATCTTTAAGAAAACAGTACATATACAAAGAGGAGGTGATTCACTGTCCAGTCTCCTTCCTACTGTAATATGCATGGGATACCTACCCTTCGGTTCCCTAGTTTCTGTAGTCTTTATAGAAGGCTGATACTATTGGAAAGTGAGTCAAATTAGGGACAAGATGTATTTAACTCTCATTGAAGCATGAATCTAGCAACAAGAAGAGAGATGAAAAGCAGAAAGGATAAGGACCAAAGGGAGGTGACACCATGCTTTTGAGTATGCTTCTCAATCAAAGAGCAGGCTGCTCTCGTTGCGTGCCCTGAACTGGACCCTGCCGAGCCCCACCGAAGGCGCTTTGGTGGGATAGCTTTCTCCCAGAAGGAGATCAGGGCAGCTTTGTTTCTTCCCTGCAAGTCTTTGAATCATAAAAGGAAATCAGATGATCAAAAGGTGTGAGATGGTGGATAAAATACGTTGTAAGATTCTAATTCAATAATCATTGATTCTCTAGCATTCTCTCCTGGCAGAGGGGTGCAGAGGAGTTCAAATTAGCATCTTAGCTACTCACAGCATCCATTAGTGGAGATGAGGGCTTGTGTTGGCTTCTGCATTCTTCTCAGCCCACCAGGGCCATGGGACTGAGCAACATCCCTGCAGCTCTGGCACCTGCAGCATTATGATTGCCACTAACATCTGGGCACAGTTCAGAAGTGGATTGCCCCATCCCTCCTCAGGAGCATTCCTGGTCCCGAAACTCATCCTCCTGGTTCCTTCACTGCATGTCTTCAGGTGAGAAGCTCTAGATTCCGTCTGTAGAACAGAGCGCCACAGCAGAACAGAACAGGGTGTCCTGAGTCACCTGCGAAGTTTCTTCTGATTCAGAATCAAGGGGGTTCTTCTCTGAATATCTAGAATGAAGAGGTGGCCCCGCTTTCCTCTGTCTGCCTTTAAAAGGTCCAGTAGGGATGGGATGCAGTGCAGGTGCAGTGCTCCCTGCCACAGCTACACAGTGGAGCAGATGTCCCATCTCCTGAGGGAGAGAAGCGCCAGCTAAGCAGCCACAGTATTGATTGGAGAGGGATTAGCTCCCCTGGCAGGTGAGGGCTGCATCCAGCAGAGGCTAGGCAAACTGGCCTTGCTGGACGTCCACAGGGCAGATTTAGGATTTTAATATGCAATCTAAAGGGCCTGAGCCTGGGACTTCTCCCATGGAAAGAGCTGGTGATCACAATAAAAGTTTTAATCTTTTATTAGTTCCAGGGATGTGTTAGGAGTACAGAATAAAAATATTTCCCCAAATGCTGTACCCATACTCCATGCCTTCTCTTTGAGAGCCCCTGCGTATAGTCAGGTATTAGGAACTATTGGCCCCTCTGGTTTGTTTTATATCCTTTAAATTGCCTTAAGGTGCCAGGCTAGGTTATGTGGATAAGTTAATATCTTTGAGAAATCATTGGTGGCATGTTAATTTTACTCCCTCTGAGCTCCTTCTGATTTGGCATCTCTTTCCAGATCCTCACCTGTATGATAGACTTTATCTGTTTCCTGACCTGGGTTTCTCTCTCATACCCCATGCCCCCACACCCTCACTCCCCAGGTGGTAGTGTGAACCCAGATGTAACAGACAGGTGGCGCAAGGCGGATCCCTGTCTGTATCTGCTGCTCCACAGTTAGTAGGAGCTCTTTCTGTGACCCATGGGCTTCATGGGCTCCTACATGCAGGAGTGCTGAGAGCTGTGCTAATTGCACCCAGAGACTCAAAGCACTGAGCATGGATAATCTGCCTTTGTTCTATTGTCCCGTGTTCTGCCCTTATCTGCCTGAGTAAGATCTACCCATCTTTCTGGTTTTGCCCCCTTTTGCCTCCTTCTGGTCTAGATAAAAATCCAGACTAATCAGAAATAGAAGCTTACATAACATAAGACCTAGAGAGCAGATAGGAAGATGGATCTGGGGAGGTCATTTAGTTAATAAAGTGCTTACCTTGCAAGCATAGAGACCGGAGTTCGACCCCAAAAATTCTGGCATGATGGAGTATTCAAGAAGATAGAGGCAGGTATGTCACTGAGGATTGCTGGAAATTTCCAGACCATCAAGAGAATTTGTCTCAAAAAAAAAAAAAGCAAGAAAAGGGGCACAAATGCCTAAAGAACAACCCTCACTGATGGCTGTCTTCTGGCTTACATATGTACATATGTGCACACACACTTGCACATAGGAATGCACACACATACAGAGACACAACAAGATTAGCTGGGAAAATGGGCTATAAGCATTTATACGCACTCATTTAGCTATGGTGCATCTCATGTAGAAAAGTTAAGTGTTTAGATGCACGCATACATATACATGTGTGTGGTGGTTGAAATATAAAACGTGCATCCTTAGAGCAGATGGTAGAGCGTCACAAGTCCATATGCACCTGGTGATCAGATGGAGATCAGTGAGGATATACATGTATTTTCTTCTGACAGGATAGTTGTGCTTTTAGAAAGTTTTCAAATGATGCTATAGGATTCTCAATCCCTTCTCTTTGACCCTCTGTGTTTACTCTCATTTTTTTCTTTGAATCAAACAGCCAGGGATCAGAGCACATAGCCACAAGCATACTAAAGTAATGCAACCTTTCAGGCCTGGTAGCATGCCCCGCTGCCACAGCCCCCATCAGAGTCCTCCATTTGGCTGATCATACCTCTCCAGCCTTTCATGTACCATTTTGTTTAGCTATCCCAAGAGAAGGAACAAATGTAAGGCAGAGCCACTCTCATTCCATGAAGGCTTCAGGCCAAAAAGAGCCCAGCAACTCTTCTCTGCTTAAACAAGTCCACATGTCTAAGTTTGCCAATACCCTGCCTTTAGGAGTGGAGTCTTGCTGACCCCTGCTGCTGGACCATCATCCTTACATGGTCCTTGCTGTTCCTCACCCAGGTCCTCAACTCTTCCTAATAGACCACAGCTTTATCCACTTTGATTTTGCTTCTCTTTAAAAAGCAGCTTCAAAATCTTCCAGAGCTGAACCTAGTTCCAACCCCAATCTTTCAATTACACAAGTTGCTAACACCCCTCCATGGACCGTCTTACTCTCTTCCTCTAAATGGTTCTCATTTCCATCCCAGGCCAAAAAAAAAATACGCATGTTTAAGGCTAATGCTTTTAAGATGTTGGGTAGTTATTTTCCATAGACTGCAGGAGGCCCCTCCTTGCTTCCATTCAAGGAACTGCTGTGTGCCCTTACCTCTGTGAAAGCAGAAGTATCTGTTTTCTTTCCCTCCCACCCTGGCAGCAAATGCCACCCAGTCCGAAGGTGATCTGATAATTATGTCATCAGATGTTTGTGGATGCTTTAATTCCAGTTGGTCCCAAGGGAGAACTCTGCCATTGTGGTTGTTGTCCATGACGAACAACATAAACTGCTTCAGTCAGCAAAAATGTGTCATCTCTTTCACTTGCTACATGTTGACTTGCTGGCTCTTCTTTAGAGCCAGTGGTCATTTTTCAATTCTTTAATTAATGTATGGGTCAAAAGGAAAAAAACTGTATATTTTTAACTAAATATCATAAAGTTTAGGGGTTTTATTTATATACAGTAAAATCAAATGTGTGTGGCTTATTTGCAAATGTGGGCATTAATAACTGATATTTAAATAGGATAGATTAGCAATTTTACTGATATATTTCAGAGATTTTTCCCAATAATTTGCACACTCAAAATCAATTTGAATACAACATGTAAATTGAATTTAATTTTTTGATATAAAAATTGTAGTTATCAGCTTGAACCATTTAAATTTACTGTTTAATATATGCTTTCCAGCTCACTTGGTTAGAATTTCATTGCTCCTTATCTATATAAATTTAATTAGGCTTGATATCATCAGTATATTATAGAACTAATTAAAGATTTAGATAAGTGCTGAGGGGGCTTATTGAAAACTCCATAAAGTTCCATTTGGAAAATGAGATATTCCTCTTCTAGTCATTGTGAGGAAAGGAAACAGCAAGAAGTATCTCTTGCCCTATTTCTGAAAAAAATATTTAACCGGATTTAATGGACTTATTCTATTCTTTGAAGAGCTTTTTAATTACTCTGTATCTGTGTGTAGTCCAACAACAGCTACAGTCTTTATTTAAAGGCTTTAAACTCATTCCCCTTTCTCCCTTGAGCCAGCCATCTGTGTGAATGCAGGAACGTGTGTGTGTGTGTGTGTGTGTGTAGACTAGTGGGTAGAATAGTACACCGAATTGTGATCACAGATTCCATAGAGTCCCTGGGGTATTTACTGAGAATAAAACAAAGTTCGGAGTGCACCTGCCAGAAACATAATGGGGAAGGAGAACAGATAAGCACCCCGCCCATCCCTGGAAAGAGATGAGAAACCCTGGGCAAAGCTTGGGTGCCCACTTATACATTCTGCTATTCTGGGTGAATCATTTTGTAGAAACCACTTTTGAATTCCCCTGTATCTGCATCTCTGCAATAGAGTAGAAAGCAGATTAGTTTAAAAGACTGTGATTTCCTCTAAGTGCTTTGTGTCTTCATTACAAAGCACAATAAAGCTTTTTATTATAATGAAGCTGCCATTATATCCAATTGAATATACACTGAAGTAAAGCTGCATTACCCACATTTCCCAGCACACTCTGTGCTCTTGTCAAAGCTCTGTGTGTGTGTGTGTGTGTGTGTGTGTGTGTGTGTATACACGCGCGCGCATGTGTCAACCAAGTAACACAATGCATACTAGAAAAATCAAGTAAAAGAACAAATAACAAATGGGGGCCATCTGCAACCCATCGTACTGTCGTTTAGTACCGAGGCCCCAGGGAGTCCATGAAAGCAGATAGATTGCTGTGAGCCAGCGTGGTATAATGGAAGGTCAGGCTCAGGAGATGCAGATTTAAGTCCACCCTCCCACTGATGAGCTATGTGACCCAGGACCTCATCTCTTCATCTCTCTCTGCATAAATTGCGTTTCCTGGAAAATGGAAATAATATTAATAATGCTGCCCCTTTTCCTCATGCTGCCCTCCTGTGGATTACAGTGGTTTTAGATGCCATCTATTATAACCTAATCCATTTAGGTCTCCAGAAATGGAAACTGAGGCACACTGGCATTGAGCAGTGAGGCCATGATCACCAATTAGTGGTGGGACAAGCGTATCAGGAATGTCGCACTGTGTGTGCACCCCCACTTAGAATGTGAAAGAACAGACAGGCATCACCCTAAGAGCATCCTGGCTGCACTTGCTGGGAGTGTCTCCCCTTCAGTGACTATTCCCAAATACATTCCCAACTCCTGGCTGCACTTGCTGGGAGTGTCTCCCCTCTGGTGGCTATTCCCAAATACATTCCCCACAGCTTTCCTACCCAGCTGGTTTACAAATATTCACACACCCCAGCCTGAGAAATGTTCTGCAGAAACATTTGGGTCACAAACTAATGTTTGTCTCACCACATTTGAAATGTTTCCTCTCTGAAAACATTAGAAATGTGTGCCGGGAAACCCGAGTCCCAGAAAAACGTCAGACTGAAATGAAGACATACTCGGATGCTTGCTTTAGGACATTCAAGGCATCACTGTCTCCTGCTGACCCATAAGAGACATGCAGCATCACTGTTACACAAATTCTAATTGGTCTTAATAATAAAAATCCGGAGACAGATATAGAGGTTAATGCTGAAAGATCAGAGAAACAGAGCAGCCAACCACTAGTTCTTCCCTCTACTGAATTCTCAGACCAAAGGGGCAATCCTGTCCCTATGAATCCTCGGACTGAATGCCATTGCTACAAAATCTCAGACTAAATGTCTTGAGTTCCTATCTCCTCCCGCCTTATATTCCTCTCTCTGCCCAGCCATATCCCTTCCTGTCTGCACTTCCCTAGTGCTGGGATTAAAGGCCTGTGACTCCCAATACTGGAATTAAAGGTGTGTTCCACCACTGCCTGGCCTCTATGGCTAACTAGTGTGGTTAGCCCCGCACTCTGATCTTCAAGCAAGCTTTATTTGTTAGATCACGAACAAAATACCACCACACATCACCTTAAATTGTGGCATTGTTTGACTTGAAACTCTAAAAGGTGTAGAGACTGGTGCTGCGGTGAATGAGTCTCCTCCATCTGGGAGTCTAGAGTTTGTCTAGAAGGAAGTATGGAGCAAGGGGGCAGGACACAGGCCAGAGCAGTATCACTGAAGGGGGCAGGTAGGGCTTTCTTTGTTGCCTCTTCCTTTTTTCCCACACTCCCCACCATGGCTTCTGCAGTGGTGGTGTATAACCCTGGTCTGATCATGATAGAGCCTGGTCTCATCCTGTAGCCAGCAAAGTGAATTTTAGGCAGAGTAGGTCCAGCTCTGGCTCGATTTCCGACCCATGGATGACTTCAAATAACTCATCCTGCCCCTGGATGGAGCATAATGGAAGAGAGGCTCAGAGGAAAGAAAGGTGCTCAGTATTTGCTCCAGGAGCCCTTGTCTCCACCTTCCTCCCCTGTAGTTTTCTCCCTGAAATGGAGGTCATAAGAGCAACATGTGTGTGACACAGGGACGTAACAGAGAGGCTACATCCTTCATGAGCATCCCCACTGTACCTGATAAAGTTCTGTATACTTTCTTAAAGCACTACAAACTGAGACTCTGATTGTGAAGGCCTCATGTGTACAGGAAATGAGACTGTCATCTGTCCTACCCACCACCTTTGGTTGTATTTGAGAAAAACTAGCTCAGGCATCCAGGTGTTTTTGTTACCTTTTAAATGACTTTTTTTCCCCTTTTAGGGATCAATAAATATTTTCTTTAAAAACCTGTATCCTCAGTACTGGAGAGATGGCTCAGCAGCTTGAGCGGATACTGCTCTTTCAGGGACCTGGGTTCAGTTCTCAGTAGCATCAAGCAGCTCACAACCACCTATAACTTCAGTCCAGGGAGTTGTATGCCCTGTGTTGGCCTCTGCAGGCACTGGCATCCACATAGTGCACACACATACATGCAGACAGAAACACAGGCATAACATTTTTAACTTTTAAAATCTGTAACCTCTGGGACCTCAGGTAGCCCTGTCCCCTACTTTTCTCTCTACTACAGCTTAAACTCAAACTGTAAAGACTTAGTTACTCCTGGCTGTAAGGCCATCTATGCAAAAGGCAGATATCTACAAGATGTGACTGTGTGGTAACAGTAGCACCACACTCACACTGGTAGGCATGTGCATTCCCAAAAGGCTGCCACAGACATGACCTAGGTGCTCTCTTGATAGGTAAGCAGTTTTTATCTCCTTCAGCTCGATTCTGTTTGTAAACTGTGTTCTTATAGGCCTACTCAGGAGTTTGAATAGAATGCTCTGTGGCATCAGGCTAGTATATTGCTATGTCATCAAAATTCCATCTTGAAAAGGAAAGCTCTGTCTCAGTGCTGGTGACCAGGTGACCTTAGGCAGGTAGTTGGCCCTTATGAGCCTCTTCAGAGTCAGGTGTTGTCTGAAAAGAGTACAGCAGGAGTAATTGTCAGATGCTAATTACTCCCTCAATTAATGTCCTTCCTAATTATGAACATTAACACAATCATTACTGAATCTTTGGCTCAATTATGTTTCTGTTACTCTGTAATTATACACACAGAACTGTCCCAATTCACACCCATTTTCCTAGCAAAGGTTATCCATTATTTGTTACTATAAAGTTTTCTTGAGAACAACAGTGCACAAGGCTACTAGTCACTTAACCTGCAACAGTGTGGAGTCCTGAGAAATGGCTTTCATGCATTTCAGGGGCACTTAGTAAAAGTGTTTCCACATCTGTCAGCTTGGGAGATCTTTGCTGCAATTACCAAAGGGAAGCGCTGAGCTGCAGCCAATGCCCTGATTAATGGGTAAATCCTCGCAGCACTATTGGCTGTGGACTAATGTCTTCTACATACTTAAGTCAGGGTTGTAGTTCATAAAATTTGCATTTTTGTAATAGCTTTATTGAGTAATAATTTACATGCCATAAATATTAACCCTTTTAAAGTGTGTAATTCACTGGTTTTTAGTCTAGCCGGAGTTGTGCAACCATCATCACTGACTAATTTTAGAATATTTTCATTGCCCCACAAGGAAACCCGGTATCCATTAGCAATCACTCCTCATTCCTCTGCAAGCCCTACCCCTGGCAACCACTAATTACTTTCTGTCTCCTCTGGACATATCATACAATTGGAATCAGGCAATAAGTGGTCTTTTACAGCCAGCTTCTTTCAATTAGCATCGCACTTTCAAAGTTCAAAACATTAGCATTTCTTAAAGTTGCAGTATGAAACTGACTGAGTTAAATGTGTCTCCAGGGACCCACCCTAACACCCGACCTTTCTCTTTCCTTCCTGGTTTTGTTATTTGTTTGTGGGGGCAGAAGCTAATGTGGGTTTTGTTCTAAGAGTTTGCAGAGTTGGAGGTGGATCAGGGCTTCACTGTGCTAGGCAAGCAATTCTAACCCTGAGTCACCCTACCCTGTGTTTGTGTTTGGTTGATTGTGGGTTTGTGGTTTTCATTTGTTGGTTGATTGGTCTTTTATTGTTTGTTTGTTTGTTTGTTTGTTTGTTTTATGGAGGAGGGGTGGGTGTTATTTTGTTTTGATGCAATGCCTCCGGGTATAACCTAGACTGGCCTACAATTTACAGTAAAGCCAAGGATGACCTTGACCTCCTAATTCTTCCACTGCCATCTTCCCACGTGCTGAGATTAGAGGTGTGTGCCACTGTGTTTGGCATCACGTTTGGTTGTCCTTGGGGATTTTGTGTTTGTTTTGTGGGTTGGTTGGTGTTGCTGTTTGGTGCTAAGGACTGACTCTTTGTCCTCCTGGTGCTAAGCAGGCATTCCACCTACTGTGCCCTCAGCCCCTGGGAACATGTTTTTATTGAAATGCAATATACATGAATAGATGCAGAAACCTGAAGTATACGTGAGCTCATGAGCATCGTCAGTGCTAAATATCAAATTACCGCCACAAAAGAATCCTTTCGGCCCTCTCCTAGATATCCCAAACCAGGCAGTTTTTTATTTAACTCAGTGTTCTGGTTTATTCAGTGTCCATCCATAGACAGTGCACACCAGTCAAGCCGCTGTCCGCCCCAGCTTGGAGCAAGCCTTTCCCAGCCCTTCCACCTGGGTTTCCTCCTTTCATTACCATCCTTCCCAGGGGAAATAAAGCAGCGTTAACCACTCAAGAGTTCTCCACACATGTTTGTTTCCTTTCTGCCGTTCTGAGCAATGCCTGCCTTTGTAGTGCCTCCTTGTTCTTGTCCCTGACTTTCCTTCCAGACAGCGGAGATCTCTTGACATCATATCAAAGTGGGCAGGGCGCACATAACTTCTCTCCTGGGTCAGGTGCCATGAATGCCAAGGTCTAAGGGGAACCCAGGCAGATAGCCCTGCAACCCCATGCTGGCTTCTCTGGAGTCCCCTCACCTGTCTTGTCACCAGATTATTTTTAAATCTGATCAAAATTATATTAAATTTTATGCCTAGGTTGCTCTTCACAAGTAATAAGCCATTTCTTAATTTTTTATTTTAAAAGTATTTTTGGTCTTTGAAAAAAAAATGGGTGTATTCTGAATGGAAAGAAAGAAAAGGAAAGAATGTGACTGCTCCTGGCTGTGGTAGAGGAGAAAGTTTATTATAGATACAAGGGAGAGCATGGCCAGAGGCAGAGACATCTGGGAGAGTCCAGAATGGACATGACCTGAGCTATGTGAGGGAGAGGGGAGAGGAACTGCTAACCAGAAGGGGCAGCCTGGACCAAGAAGCCAACCAAGATAATGACATAACCCAAATGGCTGGATTATATAGATAAGGGCATCTGGGGGAAGGGGTGCCCAGCCCCTGGGCTGAGGAAGTTTAGGGTAAGGGGCAAGATATGCCAGCCATACCCTGTAACAGGTAGGGACTGAAGGATGCAGGGAGAACCTGGCAGCCAAGTCCACTCTGGTATATTAAATAGGCTCCTCAGCCATTTGTCCCAGGGTTTGAAACTTAACATGTCCTAGAGGTATAGGTTAGCATTAAGCAGGTAAAGAGAGGCATACAGTTTGCTCAAACTTCCTCACAGTTGCCCTCTTTCTATAGAAGAAATGTAAATGCCATATAAATTTCCTCCCACCAAAGCCCCTTTCCTTATCTATAGACTTAAGAGAGTCAATGAAAAATCCTGGCATTAGTCTTTTTGTATAGAAAGGACTTGTTAAAGAATTGTCATTCTATTCAAAGAACTACCCCAACTCCACGACGCTTAAGATGTATTTTCCTCTAGTTCATCTCATCCAACCTATGTTCTTTATCATCTCAGCCATGGTACTGTTTCTCTTCCTGAGAAGAAAAGAAGGTGCAGAAAGATTAACAAGTTGTCCAAAGTCAGATAAACCAAGGCTACTGGTGACCTTAACCCATGTTCCATACCAGGTCTCTACCCCTGGGTACACATGCCCTGGAGGGTGGAAACAGATGCATTTGGATGAGAATGAGGCAGGCGAGAGGGGAACCCTCACTTATTCATGGGCTACCTCAGAACAGAAACTCAACTAAATCTTTTCATCGGTCTCCAGCCCTTTGTCCCTTTGCTCCCTTTTGATGGTCCTTTCTGAGCTTCTTTTATTTGGCCAATGAAAAGGAGCTATGAAGTGCACCAAAGAAAGGATTGCCATAGCTTCTTTGCCCTAAAACTAGCCTCCCCACCGTCCATGACCAGACTGGTTCCCAAGGCTGCTCTCACTTCCTGCCAACCTTTGAAAGCAGAGGTTAGAATTCCTCTTGCCATGGTCATGTGGGCCTCTCTAAGATGGACCTCCTTTTGTTATGACTCTGAATTCTCTGGAGTCCATTCTGTCTTTCTCCTTTGTTGCTGTTCACAGCCCTGCCCAGTTTCCTAACATTTGACCTTTCCTCTGCTCCCTTATGGTCCTGCACACTAATTAAGGCATTAAGTGGATCAGTTGTAAAGCCAGTGTCCTCAATATTCAACAGAAGCGCCGTTCTGAAGTTGTTGACTCGCATTTATCATTACCCTTTGTTGGGCTTTCTGCCTGTGTCCTGTCATGGGTAGCCATTCAGAATAAATTCATTTTACTAGTTACAATTTTTAGACTCACTGTATCAAACAGTTTGCTGACAGCCAAATATGTATCAGCCACAGTGGTCTTTTCACCCACCAAATCCACAGTTCCCACAGCTATCCATCACACTGTCAGCGTCTCTGGGTCTTTAATTAAGCCCTGCTGGATACTGTACATACTTCCATTAGCTCCCCCTCCTTACTCCATTA
>PVIU01016605.1:0-44504 GCA_004026605.1 Ondatra zibethicus | reverse complement strand
ACCCTCCCACTCCCCCAAGCTCTCCCCAGTCCTTCCCTTCTCCCTTCTCCCTCCCCCTCTCCCCTTCGCCCACCCCTACTTACACCCCTATCCCCACTCCCGCGCTTCCACCTTTTGCCCCGCAATCTTGTTTGCTTCCAATTTCCAGGAGGATCTATATATGCTTTTCTTTGGGTTCACCTTGCTATCTGGCTTCTCTAGGCTTGTGAGCTATAAGCTTAATGTCCTTTGTTTATGGCTAGGGTCCACTAAAGAGTGAGTACATACCATAATCATCTTTTTGGGGTTGGTTTATCTCACTAAGGATAGTGTTTTCTATTTCCATCCATTTGCATGCAAAATTCAAGATGTCATTGTTCTTTACTGCTGAGTAGTATTCTAATGTGCGTATATTTAGTGGAAGTTTCTTTAGAGCACTAGATACAGTACTCTTCTTATTTTTCCAGGGCTTTTTTTTTTTCATCATTTTAAACAAAATGTATAATAAGCAGTAAACCAGACAGGATTTTTATCATTTCATTCTAAATAGCTTTTTGTCTTTTTCTTTTCATTTACTGTTAGAATTTTGTATGAGTTTTTGCTTGTTTGTTTGTTTGTTTGTTTTTTATCTACTTGTTGTTATTTGGAAAATCAACTTTTTAAATTATTTTTAACTATTTGAATATGTATGTATTTGAGAACATTGTGCATATAAGTTTGGGTACCTGCAGAAGCCAGAAGAGCCTGTTGATTCCCTGGGACTGGAGTTACAGGTGGTTGTGAGCCACCCTACCTAGATGCTGGGAAACAAAACTGAGTCTCAAATAGTAGTGGGATAGTAGTGGGTTGCATAATCTCAAAAGCATCTTTCCATTCTCCTTAGTTGTGAAATTTACCCATTATGCTTACTGATTCGTTGGTACTACTCCTATTAATGTGTTCTTGGCTTCCCTTCTGTTCTAGTCCAGCACCTGGGACAATTTCTAGAAAAGAACTAACAACTGGACTAATTCTGATATGGCTCATAAAGGCATTTATTAATTTAATAAATATATAAAGTTAGGGGTTCAAGGATTGTTTAGCTTTTTCTACATTAAATTTATTTACTCTTCCTCTTATAGTTGCACTTTGGTCAATCATCACAGTGTCATTTTATTACATAACCACACGTCAAACCAGCACGGATTAACAAGTAATATAATAGAACACTTGTTTTGCATAAGGATGATTCCAGAAACTGTGACTACTGGCTGACTTCATCCTCATTGCAACATAGAAGGATTTGAGGGGTCTCCTTTTAAACCTGAATTTAGAAATGAAGATGCAAACATGGAAAATAACTAAGAGAACATTAGGATAAAAAAGAGAAAGTGTTGAACACCCAGGTTGTCTGAGAGCAATTTTACACTTGGTGAATGCCCGCAAACTCTCGCTTTGACTTCTGCTCATTTTGGTGTAAATATCTCAGAAGTTGTTTTCTTGTCAGTCTATTTGGGGTTTTCATTTCAGTTATTTTTCTGCATGGATGTTTCTCTCTTCCATCTGAGTCCTGAAAATCATAGATATTTCTGAATCGGTATGACAAGCTTGCTTCTCACTGCTACTGTGGACCGCTTTCCTTCCAATATTGAATGTTTTCTGAGAGTTGGTGAAATTTTGGATGAGTAAGCAGAATGGTTTGGCTCTCTGTCAACCTTCTAGAAATTAGTCAACCTTGCCATTTTAAGCATAGCAGACAAGCCAAGAAAGACTACGTTCTCAGCTCCATCAGCTTGGCAGAGTGAAGGGGTTGTCACTGCCACACGCTGCAGAGCAGATGCATGAGAACACTTCTGGCTGAGGCTTCAGCTCACTGCATCAGAGGCTGTCTCCAAATATTACGTTTAAAAATTGAACAGTTGTTTTGGTTTGCTTTGGTCTAGTTTAACGAAAACATCTTGTATATCCCCAGGGTATACCTCTACTATAAAGATTGTGTAAATTATAGAGAAGCAAAACAACAAAATAAATAATGTACTGTCTTAACATTCAGATGAACTTTTTGTCACTTTTTAAGGTATCAAGTCTTTTTATGAAATGATGTGAAAATTAATTAAGAAAATTTGTGACAATATGCACATTGTATTTTAATCTACTTTTAGAAACATTCAGCCTTATGAGATTTTACTGTGTGTTATATTTGAACTCCTCAAAGTCACTTTAATGACATTTACTGTGTATTATATATGAACCCCAAAATACATGTATTATATATGAACCATTATATATTGAGTATGAATGAATAAAATGTGCATAATAGATTATTGTTTCTATATGAGAATCTCAAAATGTCAGTTTTGTCTTAACATAGCTAAAAGGGTACCAGGCATCTGGATGAATGTCAAAACAGGTTATCCTTTAAGAGGTTTCAAGTAGAACGGCAGAGCAGCTGAATGCTTTTGGAAACCTCATCTACATCTCAGCTGAAAAATTATCTGTATTTTCTAAGTACCAACGCATAATCTGGGCATCTGCCAGACTGCCTAAAGGTTGTGATATTGTGGTGATGCTGGCCAGAGTACCCAGGAAGCCAGGCAGGACATGAACTGATCACTTTAGAACCAATCTCACCATTGTGTCCACTCTGGTCTGTCTGTACCCATTACAATCCTGAAGCCACAACCGTCATCATCATCACCCATCCAGTTAACTATACTATCCTCATCACGGTATAAGTTATCAAGAAGCATGGTGTGTACAACCCCAATAAGACATTCAGCATGATGATTCTGGACAACCTTAGAGAAAACACACTATGATTTCAATGATGAGTTTGTATCCATCTCTAGTAAATGTACCTGCCATTGGTGGCCAGGTTGAAAAAAGCAATTACCTTCCTAATCTCTCAAAGCACCCTCAAGGCTGACTGTCCCCAAGACCAGTTGATCATGCTCACCAAGTGGTTCCAGGAGGCCAGTATAGTTGTGAACGCAGGTTCTGTCACCTTGTCTATGGCTTATGCTGGAGTCCAATTTGTCTCCTCCCTGGTGGATACCACAAACAGGGAGGAAAGAGTAGCTGGTTTTTCTTTTCTTTGGTCCAGAGTCAGAATGCACCTACCTCTACCTTTGTTATTAGGGAAAAGAAGGCCTGGAGAATAACCTGGCTTTGACAAAATTAACATTTTGAGGAGAAAATGGTTGCTGATGCCACTGTAGAGATGAAAGCCTCAATCAAGAATGGCAGCACATTTGTCAAGAACATGAAGTGAGGTGTGGTCTGGGCAGCAGCATCACCTAACTTATTCCACATCTTGTCATTAAAGTCACTCCACAAAGCTTTGTCTTTAATTTGCTTTGATGATGAGTGTTGGATTAGCATCAGCATCCCTTTCAAATTGTAGCTGGTCTAATGATAATGGCAGCAATGCTGATTGATTTTTTAAAAATGTTGTGCACATGTAATGGCTTCTTGTCCCTGACCATAGCTTTTCTTTATATAATTCAATGAAATTTTGTTGGACACTTAAAAGTAACGAAACTTCTACTTTCCTTATAAAGCATACCCTTTGATAACAAAAAGCAAATCCTTTCCCCCAGGCTATATTTTTGGCCTATATTACATTTGATGCACAAATGAATATAGTGCCTATGGCGGCCAGGAAAAGATGCTGGATGCCCCAGAGCTAGAGTTACAGGCTGTTGTGTGCTGTGCTGTGGATTCTGGGAACCAAACACAGGTCCTCTGGAAGAGCAGTGAGTGTTCCTAACAACTAAGCCAAATCTCTAGCTCTCTGAATGATATTTCCTCCAATATTTATCTTGCCACCCTTGCTTACATTTTGTGTCTTATTTACCTGAAAATCGACTCACCCTTAGTCTTTTATTTATATTTATAATATGGTGTATGTTGTTCTGCATTTATATCTTTGGCTGTTTTGTTGGTGTTGTTGCTGTTTAAAGGTAAATCTTTTAGTAGTTTCCTTTCAGTTTTTGGTCTTCATTTATGTATGTGTGTGCATGCGTGCATGGTGTGTGTGTGTGCGTGTATGTGCATGCATGCACATGTACTGTAGTATGTGAACAGAGGCCAAAGGACTCTTGCTGGAGTTGGTTCTCTCCTACAACATGAGTCTTTGGGATCAAATCAGGTGGTATGGTCAGACTTAATTGGAAGTGTCTTTACCTAGTGAACCACTCACCAGTCCCTTAGTAATTTTATTAAGTTCACCGTTCCCCCTTAGTTTTTATTATCTAAGCATATCTTTCCCCTGAAGTGAAGATTTTTCAGACTAAATAAAATTATGTCATCATTTTACAGTTTGTCTGCTTTTCTCTCTCAAGAAAAGGAAATTCTGGGTCTAGATAGGAGACTTGATGATCAAAGGTACTCATTCTTCCAGAATACCTGAGTTTAGTTCCTAGACCTACACCAGGTAGCTCATATCCTTCTTTAATTCAAGCTCCAGCAGATCCAACACCCTGTCCTGGCCCCTATGGGCACTACACACACATGACATACAATCTAATGTACAATATATACACATATGCACACTAATAAATAAAGAAATTAGAAAGAAAATCTTTCTTAAGAAAGCGTAGAAAATCTTTCTTTAGCACATAAGCCATTATCATTCCTAACCATGTTCGTGGGGAGTCTGCTCTTCCTACTCTAACACACTGTACTGGTATTCTCCTTGCTCTAATGAAATGCAGAAAAAGAAGTAATTTAAGGAAAGAAGGGTTTATTTGAGCTTAGAGTTCTAGTGGGATACAGTATATCATGGAGGCAAAGAAATCACATCAAAATCGGAAGAATGACTGATCACATTGCATCCACAGCCAGGAATCAGAAAGAGAAAGGAACAAAGGCAGGAATATGAAACCTTGCCTGCCCCACTTACCCAGTTCCTCCATTGATCTTTCACCTCATACAGGTTGGACAACCTTCCCTGTGTCACCAACTGCGAAACAAGTGTCAAATGCATGGGTCTATAGGGAATATTTCATATTAAAGCCACTACATGTGTGCACACAAACAAACTGTCCTGTACTCTGAAAATCTAGTGCTGGAAA
Source organism: Ondatra zibethicus (assembly GCA_004026605.1). NCBI lineage: Eukaryota > Metazoa > Chordata > Mammalia > Rodentia > Cricetidae > Ondatra > Ondatra zibethicus. The sequence continues at coordinate 39,471 of PVIU01016605.1, read as the reverse complement.
TTTCAGTCTAGTTGTCTGCATTGGTGAAGCTGACGCTGTAGGTCTTAGGAGCTGTCTCAGTAAACAAGCAAAAAAATGGTTTATTATCTTAACACCTTGGTTATTTGGTCTATACTTTCCTCATTCTCACACCTGTTTGCAAGAGCAGCAAGCAGCCCAGGAGATGTCACATATCTGAAAGGAAACTGCATAGCAAGCAATTCTTTTATTTTTATTTTGTTGAAAACTGTTTTTCTTGCATATTGAACATATGGTTGATTTTTGCCTTGCTCTGTGAATCCATGAGAATCTCTGCTTCTCTCTGTGTATTTATTAAAACACCATGCCAACATAACCCACAGGTAGCCCCTACACAAAAGGCAAAGATCCTTTGTGATAATTACATGAGGATTTCAGGAATCACAGGATGTTATTACCATCACTTCTGGCTTTATTAAAAGATTTGGAGGAACCTATCTTTCTCTGGCCATGCCTCTGTGAATATGTGATGCTCCTGAATTTTTACAGAGAGCCCTCCATAGCAATATTATAACCATTCTCATTTTACAAGGAAAAAAATTGAGTTTTCCAATACTCTGTTGGGAGCTAGAGAAATGTCTCAGTGTCTAAAAGCCCTTGCTGCACCTCCAGGAATGTAACTCGGGTTCTAGCTCCCATATTGGCCAACTCACAATTTCCTGTAGCTCCACTTCAAGGAGATAGAAATTCAATGCCCTTTTCTGGATGCTTCAGATACTGCAACATAAATTATAGTAGATATTTAGATAGATATTTAGATAGATAGATAGATAGATAGATAGATAGATAGATAGATAGATAGATATAGATAGATAGATAGATATTTAGATAGATAGATAGATAGATAGATAGATAGATAGATAGATAGATAGATAGATAGATAGATAGATATAGATAGATAGATCCTGAAGATTTGGAGGGAGTGACAGGAGAAATTCCTAGAGACAGTTTCTAATATTCTCACAGCTTTCTTCTCCCCAGGAGGTCAGGTGGGGGGATATGGGAAGGCAAAACTCTTTCTGAATGATTCTGGTCTAAAACTACGAACTTCCAACTTCTGGTCATTATCACTAACAGAAGGGAAAGGATGCAGTTTGTGGGATATAGGAAACAGCAGGGAGTTTAGGAGGATGACAGTAGGAAGTTAGTTTTGTACATGCTAACTGCACGTAAGAAAACTGGATTCTATCTAAGCGGATAACTGTGAAGAGCTGTAAGTTAATTTGGTGGAATCTTGGGGGCATATCTTAGGAGCTTAGAGCCAAAGTTCTTTAGAAGCCTATCTTCTTGCTGACTTTAAATGTAAGAGTTTATGGGTTTATAGCCTTTTTTTTTCTGGAAAGTCCTGCTTTCTTTCATTCTCAAAGAACACTCCATTCTTCCACCTTGTATTCTTGATGTGGTCATTTCAGGTTTAACTAGAATTTGATTTCCTTGGTGGAGAATCTCAGTGAAAATTTCTCAACTGTATTCTAGGAACTCAAGGCTAAGATGACCCAGCTAACTTACCTTAGCGTCTACTAAACTGTTTGCTTGTGCAAAACTTCTTCCTGTAGTTGTTGAGCAAGATATCAAGATGTGGTTTTTGTCTTTATAAGTTCCTTGGTCTCCTTCTAAGTATTCAGGTCTACTGTGAACTCTTGTTGAGATCATGGTAGGTTCCAGATATTTAGTATAGTCCCAATCAACTAGAATAAGCACTTTCAATTGTTTTAGTCAGCTTTGTATTACTTTGATCATAGACTGAGAGACAACAAATTCAAGAGGGAAAAACATTTGGCTTTGATTTATTTGTGTGTGCGTTTGTTTTTGTTTTGTTGTGTTGTGGAGTAATGTGGAAGGAGCTTCTTTCTGCACCGCAGTCAGCAATGCAGAAGGGCAGAAAGAAAAAGTGAGGAGGAAAGGAGGGAAAGATCCAGGGATAAGACATATTAATCACGCAGTTACCTACTTCCTCCAAGTAGGTCCAATCTCTTTAGATTAAAAATAATCTGAAGAGATACTTGTGTCTCTCAGTCTATTGAAATAATGGACCTCAGCTGGACACATGCCTTTAATATTGGTACTTGGGAGGTAGATAAAGGCAGATCTCTGTGAGTTCTAGGCTAGCCTGGTCTACATAGTGAGTTACAGGACTGCCAGGGCTATAGAGAAAGACCTGCTTTAAAAACACCAACAAAGAAATAATAGATCCCAAAAGAAATGGAAATTTCTCTAGGAATCTCATGCTGGGAGAAGACAAAGTTAGCAGTCAAAAGAAGACCCGCTTCCCACTATTGATTACATCTTTTTTTATAGTTTCTGCTGTCAATTTGGGTCTTTTAATTGGCTTATTTAGGAGAGGAGTTGAACATGACTTGGGGCACAGTCTGTAACCCCCAAGCTCAGTAATATAACCTTTTAAGAATTTCTTCATATATTAACTCATCAAAGGGTTAATCCATTGATGAACTCAGAACCTCTAAGATCCAGTTACCTTTGAAGAGTGCTATCAAGCCTTCTACACATCAACTTTTGGGGGAAATTTCACATGTAAACTGTTATATATGCAAAGATATTTCTCTCCTTGGGGTAAAATGTGGAGTGACGAAGACAATCATCCAGCAACATGGTGTCAACATTGCTATGACACACTACACTTGGTGGCTTCCTTTTCCTCCTTCCACTTTAGTCTATATAACTGAGACTCCTAGATTTCAGTAGTCACAGTGGCAGCAGTTGGCATATTCCAGTGGTGGGCACTCCACTTTGTGCTGTATGGGGAAGACAGGATCTGGGTCTGCTAAAATGTATTCTGCAAAGAAAGAAAAATGTCTGAGTTCTGGGGATTTGTACCCACCAGTACCAGCACCACCATCACCACGCAAGGAAAACCCAGAGCCAAAACATATAGGTACTGTCCTGTGAACTCTTGTTGAGATCATGGTGAGATTCTACTTCCACCCAGTTTCTTTCCTCAGCATCATGCTGAAGTTATTTTCAACATGACTTTCCCTATGATAAATACTTAACTTACTTTCCCCTCTTTTCAGTCTTAGCCATTAGCATTCTTGATAGTTTCCAACAGCAGCCCTTAAAGTATTATTAGTGTGCACAGTCTCACCTCAAGGTGTACTTCTGGGGAATGAGAAAAAACAGAAGTGTCATCCTACCACAATTGCATACAGGATCTTCTGGGTTGTCAGGGATGGTGGCCACCACAGAAACGATGGGCACAAATATGCTCACCAGAAAGAGCAAAGGCCAGCAAGCAGGTGCACTGCTTTCCCATCATACCTCCTTATATCCTGACCACCCCTGAATAGTGCTGCCCATGTTGGAGGAAGCGCTTCCCTTGATATAGCCTTGTAGTCCATCAAGAGGCATACATCTTAGCTGGTCCTGTATCGAATCATTCTTAAAACCAATACCAAGAGTTCTGTTTATAGTGTCTCTTCCTTTCTTTCAGTTTGCCTATGTACTTCTAATAGATTATATTCAGGGTCACATTATCTAGAGTTACTTTTGATGAAACACTCAACAAACACGTAAATCAAAATAATCAAGAGGATCTTCTGGACTGTGAGTACTCTGAGGTCACTTTTGATTATTGCATGAGCATGTCCCTCTTATTGCTAATGTGTTGTTCTCTGTATTGCTCTAAACATTTCTACAGGATTCCTGCACTTGACTTCTTTCTGCTTTATCTATGCATGTCAGAGTTTCTAGAGTTGACAGTTAAACTTTTAGAAACTATCAAAGATAATGATACACACTTGGTCAGCATTTTGTTTACCAATGCCCATGTTAGCATCAACCATAATAAGACACTGCAGACCTCTGCACTTTATATTTGTGAGCTTAATAGTTTTGGCATGGTTTCTCTGAGCACATCGATTTTTAGAGCCAAGGCATCTGCTATGACTTCCTATGATTGAAGGACAAATAACAGCTAATTTCTCAATTTTCCAGTGCTCTTTTGAACAATCAAGCCTAATATCTAACTTTACAACTGTAATTTTCAACAAGTATTTTGTTAAAAATAAGAATAATAATGATAAGAACTTTGTTTTTTAATACAGGTCTTGCTATATATCCCAGGCTGGCTTCAAACTCACCTTTTTTTCCTGCTTATTCTCCTGGGATTATAGGTATGTACTACCATGTTCAACTAGCAAAAATTGTATAGAATCTTTTCCCTTCCCTTTTCTTCCCTTCCCTTCTCTTCTCTTCCTCTTTTCCCTTACCATAACTTCTGCTTCCATTCCCTTCCTATTCCTTCCCTTGTCTTTCCTTCCCCTTGTTTTTCCCTCCCTTCTTGTCACTTCCCATCTTTTCCCTTCCCTTCTTCTCCTCCATCTCTCACTCCCTTTTGTACTTTCTCACCAAACATTCCATCTTTCTTTGCTTTCCTTCCCCCTTCTTTTTTCTTTTCTTCCCCCATCTCCTCTTTCTCCTATTTTATCTTTGTTTCTTTCTTCTTGCATGTATAGGAACACTTAGAGCCATGAAACTACTAGATACAGGTAAACTCTAGATGGACAACTGGAAAAAGACTATGTGGAAATGAGAGAGAGGGGAGAAATTGAGAGAGAGAGAGAAAGAGAGATAATTTTTCACTCCAGCTAACTCATGAATAAAACTAATGTAACTTAATTTCAGGCATTATATTTTATGTGTGAGAGTAGATAACTAAAGCAAATGGCAAATTTGGAAATGACCAAATGTGACCAAATGGATCTAATTTTAATAACTGTAGTTTTTTATGTATTTGTTTGTTTGCTTGCTTGCTTTGTGTGTATGTTGCTATGACTAAAATATCTGAGAAACAGTGTAAGAGAGAGGAGGGCTTTTTGACTTTTAATTTTAGAGGGTTCCAATCTATTATCCTCTGTTGGGGGAACATATGGCAGCGATGCTCAGGATAGGATGACAAGAACATGTGGTGAACATTCTTTACCTCACAGTAGACAAGCAAGCAGAGAGGGCCATAGCTGCAATCATGGATTGAACTTCTATTGTAAAGGCCTGCTCCCAGATACCTGACTTCCCTCAGTGATGGACTGACTGTGGCCTTGAAGTATAAGAAGGAAGAAACTCTTTCCTCCCACAAGTTGGTTTGGCCAAATATTTTATTACAGCTATAGAAAGGAAACTAGAACAAGATGTCCTTCCTATACATGTTACAGCGCTGAGGGGAAAGATATTCTGACAGTCAGGAGCAAAGGAATACCACAAAGCCATGCCTCACAAAATCTTCACACAAGAGATTTATTGGGAAGTACCCAGGAGAGAGGGTGGCTGCCTGTGTTTGGGAGAGAAGTAGCAGAGAACTGTGTGGTCTGAAATTGGAGGGATTATGTGACCAGATCTTTGGGGTAAACTCAGGGATTGGTTGATGCCAGGGTCTGATGTTAGCCTGGATCATAAATTGATCATAAATTATTTCTTTTGACCAGACCCCAACATAAACTATCTCTCTGGACTGGCATGGAAATGCAGAAATAAAGGTACAACTCACATGGCTTTATTTGGAGGGAGATTCTCAGTGGTCCCTCATGAAGTCCTGAGTTCATATCCTGAAGAATTCCCCCTCGTTTATTCTCCAAACAGTCTTTATACTAAAACTTAACTGAGGGGAAAGCATTCTATTTCCTAGGTAACCAGGTGAATGGCTTTTAGTCACATCCACAACTACCTGTGTGCTCTGTATGCTAGCTGGCACGTAGGCTTGACTCAGCATCTCTATCAGGCATTCTCCAAATACAAGGAAAGGAGCAAAACAAAATCCTGACCTTTTGTTAGGTTAGCAACAGCCTGTCTGGAAGGTTACGTGACCATCTCAGGTGTGGCTTATGGCTTTAGAGCCTGGCTGCCATACCATATAGAAATATGGGTCCACAGGTGGGATTTTTGTGGCCTGATCTTGGGATTTTTTTTCTGGCAGATTGGGGCCTATCTACTCTCCTGCCCCAAGTGGCTGGGAATAGCCTGCTGTTACAGTTTTTAGGGAATAGCCCTTCCAGCCATTAGAGATGTCTGGAGAGCAGGATCTTGCATTTGAAGTTCCTCAAAGAGTAGCCTGGCCACTCCCACACTTTGAGGGGCCATGTCTGGCTGCCAGAGTAGAATGGGGTTGCAACTTGGTGGCTGGAGGTCTCCAGGAGTGAAGCCTACAAGGGGAGTCTCTCTTCAAGGCAGGGAAAGCTGCCACACCACCCAAGTTAGTGTGAATAGCCAACAATCCCACCACATAACACAACATACCTTTCATGACATTAAGGTTTCAGTCAACAGATTTGTACTAAAATAGACTTTTAAGGTCTAGAAGCTGTGTCTTGGAACTTCCATACTGAGACATGTCTTTCTACATCAGAAATAACAATCAAACCTCATTTTCCTAGATGGCGTCTCAAGTCTTCAAGCCAAGGGTATCTGTTTGCTTCACAGTGGGCTGACACCTCTCAGTGTTCTTTCATGATTGTTTCTGTGACTCAAGAGAGCAGACTATAAACTCCACCTCCTCAGTTCCACACAGCCGAGATGCAGAGAATGACAGAGAATCGAGAGGCAGGGAAAACAAACATGGTGCTTTTCTCTTGCATGTTTCCTTAGAGGGTTGTTTTATTTGGTTTTGTTTCTGTGAGCTGTCAGCATGCATTTCATATGGCAAATACAGATTTAATGATGAAGATGACAAAAGATGTGGGTGTTTCTTAATAAGCGTGGAAATCATATTCTAGTTTCCTAGGAATAGGTGTGAACAGTGCTGGGATAATGAGTTGGCTTGGTTAGATTTTTGCATTCCTGCAGCCAAAGCTAGTGTGGAAATTCCCTGGGGTCCACGTTTACTGAGGGAGGCACTGCACCATAGCATACCACACTCACTCAGAAAGCAGTGACGGGGTCACCTAGATGGTAACTTCTCTGAGTATGCACTGTGCAAATTTGGATGATGTATTGAACCTCTGTGCCTGTATTTGTTCTACTTTGATATGAGGACTTCTAAAACCCATTTTTGGTGTTATAACAATGAGATAGAATGGCTGGCAAGATATGTGGGACCCTCCAAAAGCTCCAAGCAACCAGTAGCAGAATTCAAGATGACAACTATTCCCATTCATGCCTTCAGGCTTACCTTAACTCCTTCCTTAAGCTGAAGGTACTGGAAATGAAGAATTTGGAAAAAAAAAACTGCAGAAGTTACCAACAACTGAAGGTGGGTTCAAAGATAATGAAATGTTGAGACTGTACATTAACTCCTACAAGAGGATCACCCTTCTGTAACTAGAAATTGGTCCCTCATGAGGCACTAAGCCCTATTAGTGCATAGTATCTCAGTAATGGGGGCACTAGCTGAGATCAAACGAATGGCAGCTTTCATGCAGGAAGTATACTCAGCAGAATTTCTAGAGACTGACAGGAGAACAGAGGTCATGTTTTAGTGCTGGACCCTTGCTTAGTCCCTTACTCAGCTTCAGGGAAAATCAGTTTTCTAACATCAAAAATGGATTCTCTAAATTTTGGAACCAGAGAAGATGAAGAGTCTAACCTAAATACACTGTCTGGATGAGACCTTTCTATTACATGAGCACTCTATTTGATTTTAATTTTCTCCTAGATTTTGTTTGTTGAGAAATATCAGTATGGACATTGCATTCAATCAGCCAAGTTTCCTTCCCATTTGTGCGTGTGTGTGTGTCTGTGTGTGCTTCTGTGTGACCGATCACACGTATGTAGGTTCATATGAAGGTGGTGCCTACGCACTCATGTGCATTCACGTTCCTCACTTTGTTTTTGAGACAGAGTCTCCCCTTGACCTAGAGCTCTAGTCCCTTGGCCGGCTGCTCAGAAAGTCCAGGGTCTGCCTATCTCTACCTCCCCAGCAAGTGCCAAGTATGTGTTACCATATGGGACTTTTTAATACAGGTGCTGAGCATCAAACTCAGGTCCTTGTGCTTGTAAGGCAAGCACTTACAGACTAAGCTGCCTTCCTCTGGTCCCTGTTACTGGTTTTTAAAATTAAAGTTTCAGACACAAATCTCCCATGGGACAGCCACGCATTCACACAAAGCAGCTCCTGAAGTCCACTGCTCTCTACACGTAGGAAGCGTCTCTAGATGTCATTTCATCTGCTGTCCATGTGCTATGGCACGTCTGACTGTGACAGACACAGAAACGTTCCGGAAACAGGAGTCTGTGTCTTTCTGTCCACCTCCACTAACTAAAGCATTTTAAGCAATGTTAGGTCAGAGCAGGAACAAGAAACTCAGGTAGTTTTAGGAGTGCCTCATTCTTAGCCGCCCACCAAGTATTTGTTTGATTCTGAGAATGAGATTCCTTTCAGCTCTCAATGGAAATCCCTTGTCATCCCAATTCATCATAACCCATGCCTGGGAGTGTTTACCCTATGAACACTCAGACTTGGTATGCCTTGATTAGAAGAGCACAGAGAATAAAAGTCAATAGTGAAATTTCCCCCAGATATTGATTCCTTGTGATACCTATCCTTGGACTGTGAAGTGTTGGTTTGAATAACTGATCTGAAAGCCAAAATAGTAAATTACCTCACATATGCAATACAGTGCATTGTTTATTGTTAAGTATTTTAAATCTAAGTATAAGCATTGTAAGAAATGCCTGATGAGGTCATCAGACATATAGTGGCCTCAAAGAAATTTCCAGAAAAACAAGTATGTATATGTCTAAGGAGACCTTTCATCTTCTTTCATACAAAATATTTTGCTATACCTTATTTCCTGCATGAGTCTGTTGGGTTGAGGTAACCTGACACTAATTTTTACATGAACTCCAAGACGTTTTCATCTACCTTCTTATTTTCTGTTTGTTATTTCTTCTTTATTTCCAGTTACTGAGTGGGACAGCTTGTACTCTAAAACATGATACACTCCTATTTACTCAGATGTGTGGCAATTTATGGCCCTCTTTTTTTGGTAATTCTAATCTTTGTGTCAAGAAAATGAATTCACAATATAACTCACTAACATGTCAATGGTTTTGGCTACATTGTATATTAAGGTTCTCCTTCAAATACAGTGAGTTAGACCCTGGAAATATTTTATCTTCTGAATTTATTTTTATATCCTACCTACATGTTCAATGATAGGCTATTTGCTGTTGCGTCTCCATGGTTCCTATTGCTATGGCAGCCAAGGGATTATATTAATAAGACGTGAGAGAGAGAGAGAGAGAGAAAGAGAGAGAGAGAGAGAGAGAGAGAGAGAGAGAGAGAGAGAGAGTTGGGGAGGGGTATACAGGACACTGGAAAGTGATTGCAGACCCTGGAGAAATAATTTAGATAATTAGGGCTTTCAGTGGGCAGAGTTTGCCTGTAGGACTTGATGATTGGTTGTCTTTTGACTCATACTGAAGAATGATGAGAGGAAATGGTATTTCTACCGGAATGCAGCCCACATCTTTCGGGGTTGGTGCCCATAAAAATGGTCCTTTGCTTACTTAATTAAAAATTGGAATAACAGTTGCCTTTGTCAGTCATTACTGCTGCCCAAGGCAGCAATGATGGCTGTGGATAACAAGGGCTGCACTCCATTCCCCAGGGCTGAAATGGGATGCTCTTCACCTGAACACTAGAAGGACATTTTCTTTGCTGAGAGGTGTATTTCACTCTGCAGTCATTGAGAGCTGAGAGCGTTCCAGCTGATGCTTTATCCAGTGGCTTTTCTTTGAAAGGGAAGCTGGAAGAGAAGCGCAGGCTGAAAGACAGGGACTGAATAGCATGACCCGTCACCTAGGTGATCCACTGCTAGGCTTAATTTCTCTAAGAGGCTGAAAGGTGAAGCTTTCTTTTGAAATTACCGATTAGTTTTACCAGTATGTTTTAGATGCTGGAGTGTGTATAAGCATGTGGTAGCCCAGGGTTTGTTACTAAGGCCCGGAATGAAAAGGAAAGAAAGGAAGGAAGGAAAGAAGGAAGGAAGCAAAATAATAACAGTCCCAATTTTGGATAGAATGAGGATCACAGCTAGCAATTTTTTTTTCTTAAGCATTTCTGGCTTCAGTGTAAGAACTGAACAAAAGCATATCAGTTCCCATGATCCTCCAGCTTCCTTCTGCTGCAGCACTTCTGAGTGGGGACATTGTTCTGATCTGGGAATATCTCACTGGGTTAATCATTGCTTTCTCATGAGTGCTTCCTGTTGCAGTCACCTTAATATTATGCTTTATGGCACAGCCCGCCTTCTGTAACTAGACAAATACTGCCACAGACCTCCCTGAGACCCATTATATTTTCTTCTCTCTGCTTGAAAGTTTCTTTGGTTAAATCCCAAATTATTCTCCTAGGTGACTTGGCCACATTCCCTCAGCAGTCAAAACGAAGAACGTCTTTCTTGAGGCAGCTCTTGAAGCTGACCTCCTCTTTGAGACAACAGTTTGTATTCATAAGGCTGCTGATGACATCAGCAGTTTTGCACCATGGAGCTACATTTTGGAATTCACCTAGAAGGTGTGCAGAATTTAAATGTTTTTCATGAGGTATGTAGGCCAACTTCTCATTCAGGAGGAGAAATACTGTGGTTAAAAAAATGGGAACAGAAATTGACTGAAAGCCCTGCTCCTCAAGGAGTTTACACTATGGCCAGAAGGAAAAGTAATATAAGGCAAATATATTATAAATCCAAACAGCAGCAAAAACAATATGGACATCATATGGGTTTAAAGATATAGAGAATGTAAATGTTGGAAAAGATTTTGCAGAGGAAATTGCCTTCAGCTGAGTGAGTGTTAAAAGATAATTGAATCTGCACAAGATCATTTATGTAAATTAGAAATGTATATATAAATAACACTACTTATTTATAACTTGCTTCTAAATAACATAGTGACAATGACCCAGTCTTAATCATAAATGATGGTGAAGCAGCTAGGCAGAAAGCCTGTGTCTGAATGCAACTCTTACAGGAAGAAGAAAGTGTAAGTTCTCTCAGCGAACCACTGTTATCATTGTCTAAACAGTCAGATCAGTACTCATGTGATACATGCTGTTTTAAAATTTTCTTTGTATTTAATACTGTATTTAAAATTATCTTTTTATGTTCCCACCTAAATTTTATAGTTAAGAAATATCCCAGGTATAGAGATAGCATTTTTTACAAAGTCTATACCATTATTTCAATTTTTCTGTAATTTACAATATTGCAATGAAATTCTAAATGTATACATACAGAAATATATGTAATAAATATCACTCTTTTTCAAATATTTTCTTTCTCACAAGAAAAATGATTAATTTTGAGGACAGAAAACGGTGAAAGGAAGCAAATATGAGGTAAGGAAAAATGAAGGCAAGAGAAAGACTTTTTAAGTAGTAAATAAAAATGTGTTATGAAATATAAATAACTCTGTATTTCATTTCACATTTGATACTGGTAGGAATAAGAGGAAGGAGATCAGGAAACAACAAAACATCAAATTTCAAACAAAAACAAAGGATAATCCAAGGTTGTATATTGTGTCCTATGCTGTGCTAAACACCATGACCAAAAGCAACTTATGAAAGAGTTTATTGGAGCTTACAATTCCAGAGAAAGAGTTCATAGTGGTAGGGAAGTCATGGCAGCAGTAGGCTAGAGCAGGAAGCTGAGCGATCACATCCCAGCTGCCAAACAGAGAGCAAGCTATAAACTCTCAGAGCCCACCCCCATCTTATTTGTTTTGAGACAAGGTCTTATACTACACCAAAAGCTCACAATTCAGGTAGACAGGTTTGTCCAAAAAACCTCCAGAATCGCCATTTCCAACTTCCAGTGTTGGCTTTATAGGCATGGACCACACAACTGTCTTCTATACTATACTGGGAATGTAAACTCATGTCCTAGCACTTCTGAAGCAAGCACTTTTTCAGAATGTCATCTTCCTAGACCCCTCAATTATTTATGTCTTCAATGTCACAAGAGCCACGTTCTGGAGACCAGTTATACTGCTTGAAAACATCAAGCAAATCAAATTAGATTGTTCTGAACCCATCCGAATTCTAAATTTTGACTGAAAGGGAGACTGTAATCCAGAGATGCTGAGTTAAGAGAATGCATGAAGTTAGAGGAAAACATTTATCATAAGGCACAAGTTCATACAATTTTGGAAGCTGACTCATCCCAAAATGTATTGCAAGCAAACTAGTGGCTCAAAACAAACAACAGCATAGTTCCAGTCTGAATCCTAGCAGTCCTGAGAACTGTGATGAGTGGATAATACACTGCAGAAACTAGCTGACATCCCAGCTCAAGGTACGCAGGCAAGAAGGAGTGATGTCTGTCCTCAAACTGGAGCAGTCGTTTTGAACTAGTCAAACTCACTGACTAGGTTAAGCTTGCTCACAAGAGAGAGGGCAATCTGTTCTGCTCACACTTCTATCAATGCCTGACATTAAGAAATGCTCTCAAAGCCACAGCCCAAACGATAGCTGAGCAAATAAATGTGTGGGAATCACATTAAACAGTCTAGTCAGCTCACATAATTACATATCACATATCTTCTGCTTCGCAGCATAGCACCCTGACACATCTCCATATAAAACAATCTCCTAATAAGCCGAGTATTATGGGTAGTTTCAAAATAGGATATAAAGAAATAAGGCACAAAAAGGTGGAGGAAATAACAAATGAAAAGATATTTTAAAAAACCAGATGCTGAACATCAGAAAAAGTTCCACCCATCATTCTGGAGACAAGGCAGATTAACTGTAGATCCCTATTCCCTCCTGTTTCAGAAGAAATAGCTACAGGACTAGGTAGGTGGCTGGAAAAGCATCCATGCCACCAAGCCTGATGACCTGAATGCTGTCTTTGGGATCCACATGGTGGAAGGAGAGAACTGGCTCTTCTAAGCTGTCTTCTGACTTCCACCTGCTGTAGCATATGTAGGTTCTCTCTCTCTCTCTCTCTCTCTCTCTCTCTCTCTCTCTCTCTCCTTTCTCTCTCTCTCCTTTCTCTCTCTCTCCTCTCTCTCTCCTTTCTCTCTCTCTCAGTCTCTCTTTCACTCTGCTTCTGTCTATCTGTCTCTGTCTCATTCTCACACACAAAATAAACAACACAATTTTTAAAATTGTTTTTAAAAGAAAAATAAACACATTTGAGAAGTCTTGTTTCCTACTTCTTGGTGCTTTGAAAGAGCTTGGACTTGGCAAGAAACAGATATGACTTTCAACTTCATTCTCCGTCTTCAAAAGCTTGAATGAATCTCCAAACTGTGTCTTTTCATTTTTTTTAAAATTTTATTAGATTAGCCTGCAAGATATTAGATATCATTATGGCATTTTTGGGCAAAGTGTATTTTAGTATATTCTCCTAACCACTCATTTTCTTGAACCCCCCCCACACACCTTCCAACCCCTTGTTACCTCTCCCCTGGTCTCCTTTCAGGTCTAAAGGCTCGCTTCCCTACTTCCACAGCTTCCATTTCTACTCTCTTTTGGTCATTTCTAGGTTTCAGGGCTCACATACATTTTATACCCATTTACATATCTACATTGGTACATTAAAAGCTAGGATGTACATACCACAAAAGAGTATGCAAGTCTAGCCTTTCTCAATTTACGTCACCTTGCCTAATGTATAATTTCCAAGTCCATCCATATTTCTGAAATGTTCACATTACACACATCAACACTATCTGTTCATCTATTGTAAGATGTCTAGGCTGGTTGCAATTGCTTGCTATTGTGAATAGGGCAGCAATAAGCACGGACACATGATTGTCTCTGTGGTAAGATAGAGAGTCCTTTGGGTAAGTACCCAGAAGAGTTATAGCTGGCTCACATGAAAACCCATTTTGGAAAAGGCAAGATTCATAGAATGATAATAACGGAGAATATAGAGAATTATTTCTAGAATTGAATAAGATGGTATGGAACTGCTGATTTTAATTGGTGTTGTCTACTGTGTCAAAAATAAAAGAGGATAAGGGGCTACAAAGATGGCTTAGTAGTTAAGGGCTGTTACTCCTATGTAACAGGATTTCTGTTTGGGCTACCAACCAGCTCCCAAATGATGACAAGTTGACTTATTATTAGTTGTGAATGTTCAGTCTTGTCTTATACTCATTTCTTGCTAGCTCTTATAACATAATCTGTTTTTCTTTATCTGCGTTTTGACTCAGGGCTTTTTACCTTTCTTTCCTTCTATATGTCCTACTCCTTGTCTGACTGGCTGGTGGCTCCCTGGCTGGTTGATCCCAGGCATCTCCCTCGTCTCTCTTCCTCTTGTACTCTCTCCAGTCTAGATTCCTCCTCCTATTTATTCTCTCTTCCTGCCACCCCTGCCTATCCCTCAACTGTGAAGCTATTGCCTGTTCAGGTTTTTATCAGACAAATCAAGTACCTTAGTCAGGCAAAGCAACACATTTTTGCATCATTTAAAAAATGCTGCATAAACAAATACAACACAACTTTACAAAATTAATGTAATATTCTGTAACATAAACAAATGTAACACATCTTTGCCTGGTTAAAATAATACTTCACAACACTCCTACTGCAGAGGATTCAATTGCAGATTCAAATCTGTTTTGGAGAGTTTTAGAGAGTCCATATTTGGTGGCTCAAAAACAACCTATAACTCTAAGCCCCAGGTAGAATAGTTTCACAGTTCTATAGACTGGGAAGTCCAAAATCAGTGATAATTTTTTCCTGCTCAAAGATGGCAAAGAGTGATATACATACATACATATGTGTGTGGGTGGGTTTGTATCTGATATCTGATATGTCTTCCATCTTCCAATTATTGTTATTTCTGTAGTATAAAGTCCCCTTTTTTATGATCCTTTAACCTTGTAGAAATTTTCTGCTAACCAGAGCAGAGAACTGGGTATTTGGGGTTTCACAGTGAATTGGAAACACAATTCAGTCCACAGCAAATATTTAGCCTATCTCCTGAAAGAATGCAAGTATTCTAAACTAGTTGTCTTTTTCAGAACTATCCAATCCCCTCCATAATCCTTTCCTCTATGGTGCTAAGACAAGAGCAGAATATCAATTAGGGAACTTGGATTGAAAAAGAACTAACAACACCAATTTTACAGAATGCCAGAAGGATTAAACTCAGTTTGAATTTGGAATAAAAATTCACTTACTCTTTTCATGCTGTTTTGTAGTCTCCATTTTCTATTCATCATGTCAAGAACACAATTGTCCACTTTGCTAAATGTAATGGTGGGCCTCTTTGTTGGTACAGAGCATTCTAGTTTTTGTAATGACTCTGTAATTTATTTAATAGTTCTCTTTTAGGACATACCACTTATTGATTCATTATTGTATTCATGTCACAGTGAACACCCAGGTACACTACTCTCTTTCTCTCTCTCTCTTTCTCCCTCTCTCTCTGTGTTTTTTTGTGTGCGTGAGAGAGAGAGAGAGAGAGAGAGAGAGAGACTTATACGTGTTCATCTTAGTCTTGATCAGATAAATTAGTGAAAGGTCATATACAGAATTCATTGTATAACATTTTGAATCATTGCTTTGAAAAAATGTTCTTTGATGTTCCACTGCTCTCTCACCCAGGACCATTTTTTTTCTTTCTACAGGCAAAGGCCACATTTGTCCTTTTTCCAGGCTGTTACTTCTGCAAATAACCTTGGCACTTATCTTACTGGGGAAGAAACTGTCCTCTCCTGCAAAACCATTAATTCAACTTGCAGACTTTTAAAATTAAGCACAGGAAAGGAGAGGATCAGGCTGGTGTGCTAGATTCCTCATATTAATAAGATTCAAATTAAATGCAAGCTGTAGGCCAGAAATAAAAGGCCACCAACAAACAGTGCCAATTGCCCTTCCAATCATCAGGGAAGGTGCTTTTTCTATACCTGGCTTGCTTTCTTATTTTTATTGTTCCATTCCTACTCCCGGCTCCCACCATACCTTTCCCCCAATTGTGTCTTCTTTCCTAGCCCTATTCATATGACTCATAAAGAACATCAAAGTTTAAAATCCTTTTTTTCCTGACAAATGCAGATGTATAAAGCAGCTAGAGAATGGGATAAAATCACAGATTCTATACTTTGAAAGTAACTATTGGAAAGTACCCTGGATCCCCAACTTGGTGAACTTCCATACAGCCAGGGAGTTGGCCACTGATCTTCAAGGCATCTTCTGGAGGAAATTTACCACCTAACAGTAGCCTTCTGAAACACATCCTCAGATAAATGACTATGCATCAAAGGTCTTTGCCAAATGTTTTGTGAGACATGAGTCTTATTTTTCCCCAAAAAAACTTGTTTCCAAAGAGAAATGTCTACTAGTCTCATTTGTTCTCATCCGTCATTTATCTCTTTCTTGTCTTTCTCTATGTCTATTCCTTCCTTCTTCCTTTTTTCCCTCCCTCCATATATCCCCATCTTCTGTGTCATACTATGTTTATAAATAATTAATATTAGAGTTTCTAAAACACTGGTATATAGGCTAGCAAGACTGTTCAGTAGATTTCTGCCAAGACTTTCCAACCTGAGTTTGATGCCTTGGAACCCCTGGTAGGAGGAAAGAACTAATTTGATTCCTATAAATTATCCTCCAACTTCCACACATGTACCATGATATATGCTTCTGCCCAAACATATACACAAATGAAAATGTAGTGAACAGTCAAAATGGTAATGTGTCACCAATAGTGAAAAGATAGAAAAAGACACGGGCTTATTATCTTATCCTCAAATTTCTTAAAATCTCAGTGGATTTAAACACAAACATAACAAATTTACAAATACTGTCTCCACAAGAGATAACTGGCCACCACTATGTTCCACTGTGGAATGGAGACAGCTCAGTTGACTGCCTTTCTCAATAGGGGTCACTGTCGACTGAACTCTAAATTTGTATAGAGTTTATAAACTTTTAATAGCTTTTGTAACTTTGTAAGCTCTTGAGAGTTTATGTCCACACACACATTATGTCAGGAAAGTGTTACTAATTAGTTAAGAAAACTTCCCGCTGGTGAAACAGCCCTTAAATATGTGCTCTGAGTTCTTCTTAAAAAGTATGGCTAAGGTTTTTCTCTTCTTATGAAAGACCCCTACACTTACAGCCCAGGCTTAGCTATCGTAATGCCATTTTGCAAGGTTGTAAAAATAAACTCATATAGGATCAGAACTAGACCAGAACAGAAAGTATGCAACAGGATGTCTGTGGTCAGACTCCAGTCCAACTGCCCAAGTTCCAGAAAGATAAGGAGGAACAGAAAGCCCCCTCCAACTGTCCTCCTCCTAGAATAGCTGACTTGTGGTTTCTCAGTGTCAGACAGAAGACCATGAGACTGCCCCTCACCCTGACTCAATGTTCCCCTTTTGAAAGAGCCAATCCAACCCCTGTAACCATGCATCTGCTTCTGTACCCCCGCTTCTGCCACCCCTTACCCTATAAAAAGCCACTCTGAGCAGAGCTCGGGGCGCTCAGCTCTTGAACAGGCTGTAGCGTCCGGGAGCGCTCACGAAATAAAGAACCTCTTGCTGATTGCATCCAGTGGCCTTGGCTTGTTCTGTGGGAGTCTGGGGGCTCAGGTGGAAGTACACCCATTTAGGGGTCTTTCACTTATGCCTATTTGTTTTATTTTGCAAGTGTTATTTATACTTTGTGCATAAGGACAGTGTCAGGTAGCATATTGGGCACTGAGAGTGCTGTTACAAGATAAACAAGGAACCTATGTTCCTTTTGTTTACTGCATCCAAAAACGGAAATTGAAAATGTATGTTTATACCAACCACTCATGTTCACTGACACCCTGAATTTTGTTATTACTGGAAGTGTTCAACTTCTGAAATGCTATGCACATTCCCCATCTTCAAGAAACAGCCACTTTTCTTTTCTGCATATCCCCTATTGTTTGTTTGTTTGTTTGCTTGTTTGTTTAGGAAAGAATGTTAAAACAAGTTCCCAAAAGACCAACTCCATAACCACGTCAATATTATAGGTACCTGGGGGATTCCCCTCTGTATGCTATGAATACCACTGGTTAATAAAGTATCTGTTTTGGGCCTATTGCAATACAGGATAGTGCAAGGTGAAAATTACAGATAGAGGAGGAGAGAGTAGGCAGAGTCAAGGAGCCACTATGTAGTCACCAAAGGAGAAAGATGCCCATGTGCTGCTGATACCAGTAAACCACAAGCCTCATAGTAAATTATAAAATAATAGAACTACACTTAAGCTATTGGCCAAACAATATTGCAACTAATATAGCTTCTGTGTGATTATTTCATGCCTGGGCAGCCGGGAAAACAAATGAGCAGCCTCCATCTACAGAACAGTGTGCCAATGGGGGCTAACTATGTCCACATAAAACCTGAGAGAGCATGGAAAAGAATTCTAGACACACACACACACACAGACACACAGACACACACACACACACACACACACACACACACACACCAGAGTTAAGCACAGCTTTTTGGTAGCAGCATTTTCTCCGATGGGCTCTATTTGCTAGCAGCAAACAGAGGTATGATTCTTTTAAGACAAGGCTTCCTGGCTCAGCAGTAGCAGCAAAAACTGTGTGGCTCCTTTAAGAAGGCTTCCTGGTTTGTACCAGTTGCATGAACAGCTCTGGCTCTTTCAGGAGGTCAAGCACTTGAGAAGGATTTGTGGGTAGCATGCTACAAGTTACTTGTTGGCACCATGGACCAACTGCTTACCAGAGTTGAAGTGGTGAGTGTGGTTCCCACCCAGTGATCCCAGAGCTGACAGTAAGGTACATCTGCCATATTGAAAGCCTGAGAGAGGCAGAGCCAGTGTTCAGGGCCTCTGTGACCAAGCAACTTACCATTTTAAAAGTGCTTCTGGTCTGGCAACTCTGAGGGAGTATGCCAGAGCCAGAGAACTCTGCAGATCTAGGCATTAGTCTGGGACCTCTGAGGGAATAGGCCTGAGCCAGAGACTTTTACTGGACTGGGCCCAAGAGAGGGATCTCCTAGAGAGCCAGCCCAGGCCAGGGATATCTACAGAAACAGGCCTGAGCCAGCGACTTTCACCAGAGCAGGCCTGAGGGAGTGAACTCTTCAGGAGCAGGTACAAGGGAACAACCACCAAGGGAGAATGCCCAAGTCAGAGAACTAACTCTGCAGGACCAGGACCAGGAACAAGGGAGCCACCACTGAATGAGCAAGCCTGAACCAGAGACCTCTGCCAGACCGGCATGAATTAGCAACCACTGAAGAAGCAGGCCTGAGCTAGCAATATCCACTGGAGCAGGCCCGATCCAGTGACCTCCACAGGAGCAGGCCCAAGGCAGCAACTTCAGCATAAAGAACCCCAAGCAAGCAATCTCTGTGGGAGCAGTCCCAAAAGACCTCTGGTATTACAGAGTGAACCCTGAAAGCACAGAGCAACCTCCAGGAACACGGAGTGATAAAAAGGGAAACTGGAACTATGGCCTTGACTGTACCACAAGGAGTAACCATCTGAGCCTTGGATCCACTGGCATCTGGAAGATTGATCACCAGAGTCACATAGACCCAACTACACCAATCAGAGGAGAAGATGGGTAGACAATGTAAGAAAACACATAATACCACAAAGAGCAACACAACACCAGTAAAAACTAGTGCCCCTACAACACCAAGACTTGAACAACCAAATATAGATGAAGTAGAAGAAAATGACCTAAAAAATAACTTTAGGAGAATGTTTGAGGCCCTTAAAGAGGAAATGAAAATTCCCATCAAGGAAATGGAGGAAAAGACAAACAAAAAATTGGAAGAAATCAACAAATCCCTTAAAGAAAACCAAGAAAAAGCAATCAAGCAAATGAAAGAAGCTATTCAAGACTTGAAAGATGAAGTCGAGACAATAAAGAAAACACAAGCCAAGGCAATTATAGAAACAGAAATTATGAGAAAACAATCAGGAACCAGAAATGCAAACATAACCAGCATAATACAAGAGATGGAAAACTGAATCTTAAGCACTGAAGATACAATAGAGGAAATAGACTCATTGGTCAAAGGCAACATTAAATCTAACAAAAGCTTGACACAAAATATTCAGGAAATATGAGATACCATGAAAAGACCAAACCCAAGAATAATAGGAATAGAAGAAGTACAACTCTAAAGCACAGAAAATATATTTAACACAATCATAGAAGAAAACTTTCCCAACCTACAGAAAGATATGCCTATAAAGATACAAGAAGCTTTCAGAACGCCAAATAGACTGGATTAAAAAAAGTCCCCTCACCATATAATAATCAAAACACTAAACATACAGAATAAAGAAAGAATTTTAAGAGTCACAAAGGAAAAAGGCCAAGAAACATACAAAGGAAGACCTATCAGAATTACACCTGACTTCTCAATGTAAACAATGAAAGCCAGAAAGTTCTGGTCAGGCATTATGCAGACATTAAGAGACCATGGATGCCAACCCAGACTACTATACCCAGCAAAACTTTCAATCACCATAGAAGGACAAAACAAGATATTCCATGACAGAACCAGATTTAACCAATACCTAGCCAAAAACTCAGCACTACACAAAGTATTAGAAGAAAAACTCCAACCCCAAGAAGTTGGCTACATCCACAAAAACAGATAATTGATGATCTCACAGCAGGAAATCCCTAAGAAGGAAAAACACACAAAATAACATCACCAACAACAAAACTAGGATAACAGGAGATAGCAATCACTGGTCATGAATATCCTTTAATTAAAATGGACTCAACTCACCTAAAAAGAGACACAGAATAACAGATTGCATACAAAACTAGAATCCATACTTCTGCTGCATACAAGAAACACACCTCAACCTCAAAGATAGATATCGCTCAGAGTAAAGGGTTGGGAACAAATTTTCCAAAAGCTGGTGAAGCTATTCTAATATCTAACAAAAACAACTTAAAACTAAAAAAATCAAAAGAGACAAAGAAGGACATTTGTTGTAGTAAGGCTGTTTGTTGGTTTCCGGCTGCCCATCCCTGGAATACTCACACAGAAACTATATTCATTAAATCGCTGCTTGGCCTATTAGTTCTAACTTCTTATTGGCTAACACTTATATCTTAATTTAACCCATTTCTGTTAATCTGTGTATTACCATGGGGCTGTGGCTTACGGGGTAAAGAGTCAGGCATCTGTCTTTGGCAGGGATACATGGCTTCTCTTAAACTCCACCTCCTCTCTCCCAGCATTCAGCTTAATTTTCACCACCTACCTAAGTTCTGCCCTATAAACAGGCCAAGGCAGTTCCTTTATTCACCAATGGTATTCACAGCGTACAGAGGGGAATCCCACACCAGACATTTCATATTACTAACAGAAAAAAATCCAACAAGAGAAAATCTCAATACTGAACATCTATGCCCCAAATACAAGGGCACCCTTATGTGTAAAATAAACCCTTCTAAAGCTTAAATCACACATTAAACCCCACACACTAATAATGGGAGACTTCAGCACTCCACTCTAATCATGGGGCAGGTCTGTCATTCATAAGTGGCTTTTAGACATAAAGCAAAGAAAACCAGCCTACAATTCACAATTTCAGAGAACCTAGACAACAATGGGGACCCTAAGAGAAACATACATGGATTAGTTTATGTGGGAAATAGAAAAAAGACAAGATCTCCTGAGTAAATTGGGAGCATGGGGACCATGAGAGATGGTTGAAGGGGAGGATAAGGGAAGGGAGGGGAACAGAGAAAAATGAAGGCATTAGAGATATTCAAATTTCCTGATTCATGGAAAAAGAAAAGTCTATCAGATATTATAGGCCTGTAGGCTGAAGATGGGTGTCCCAAAGTTACAGAAGAACTTTCGGAGACTGTCCAGGCAGTGAGATATCTCTCTCAATTCTAGAGTTTTGGAAGTTTCTTACAACATACTTCCTGTTTACTTAGGTAATATTGTATCCTTCTGGACTCTTTGATGGACTTGAAGAATAGACAGTTATAGTTTTTCTTAGTTATGATAAAAGATAAAGTAGATAAAAATATTGTGACTGTAATTCTTGCTTGATAACTGTTTTGTTGTATGTAATCTTGCTATGTTAAAATTAAAACCTTCCTTTTTATTTAGACAGAAAAGAGGAGATGATGTGGGATTACCCACTATATGCTGTCAATACCATTGGTTAATAAAGAATCTGCTTTTGGCCTATTGCAGTGCAGAATAGGGCAAGGCAGGAATTTTAAGCAGAGAGAGGAGGAGAGAGTCAGCAGAGTCTAGGAAATGCCATGTAGCTGCCAAAGGAGGCAGATGCCCTGGAACCTTACCGGTAAACCACAAACCTCATGGCAAAATACAAAATAATGAAAAAGAGTTAATTTAAGATGTGAGAGCTAGTTAGCAATACACTTAAGTGACTGGCCAAACAGTGTTGTAATTAATATAGTTTCTATGTGATTATTTTGGGTCTGGGAGGCCAGAAAAGAAATGAGAAGCCTCTGCCTACAGGTACCAAGGGTCCTTCTAACACTTCAGCTGGGCTCTGTCTCAGAGGATACAGCATATCAGGAATGAAGTAAGAAAGACTCCTGCTTTGTGGACTTTGTCAGCACAAAGTGTGATGGCTTATCCTCAGCACACCAGCGCTCAGGTCCTGGCCTCGAAACTCACAGATGAGGTTCATCTGGATGTTTATAAAAGTGATGGGACAATGCAGCACTTGGATTTACCCTCTGAGTTTGCCTCACTTTCAGGGTTATTCTGATTATTTAGTGCCATTATCAAGGCTACAAAAGTCAAAAGAGTTGAAGCAACTAGTAAGTTAAGAAAACTCTGACTGAGTCCCATGAGGAGTCCACAAGCATTGTACTGGCTAATTGAATTTTTATAGATTAATTCTTCCTTCTGGATTTGAAGAGGTTTTTCAGGTTTGGTGTACACTGCCAAAGCAGTGATAGGTGAAATGAGAAACCCTAAACTATATACATCATCTCTGCATCATCTTGGGGATCACAATGCTCTAGAATAAGACAGAAACTAGCCAAGAAAGACACAGAGTGAAGTTCTGGGGGCATTTGGATGCATCAGTAAGAATTCAAGACAAACATCTGATTCAGTAGCACACAGTCAGTCAAACAGGCTTTATAGACTTGATGGCTGGAAGAAGTTTTAACAAATTTAAAAATTCTGGTGTTTTCAGCAAAATTCCAGATTTTTTGAGTTTTTCAAATTTAAAACCCATGCATACCAGGTTCCCTTGGGAAACAAGTTCATACCGCATTTAACCTGGGATGTTTTATGGTACCAATTCTCAAATTCAAACCCATGTAATGGAAAATGTATGTCTAATATATTGAATATAATTTATTTTTAAATTTTAGATTGACAAAAAATGGGGAAAGGGTTCAGACAGTCCACATGCACACTTTCTTTCTTTGATGCATTCATTTTCCTCTGTTCACATTTTGTGTCTGTTTTTTGTCTACAGTTGAATTAAAATTAAACAATAGATTAATCAAAGTTCTTACTTTATATTTGAATAGTCATACTGTGCTGAACATTCTCTGGATTTTGATAAATACATTATGATATAAATACAACAAGACAGGATCCTGCAAAATCACCTCTTTATCCAAAAAACCCTGCTGCACCCTGTCTGTTCCTCCCCGTTTCCATATCCTGTGCCACAAGTCATGCAGTGTGTCCTCATCCATAGTGTGGCCTTTTTGAGAATGATATGAGAGGAGAATCACATAAAAGTTTCTCTGTATTTCTGTGTCACAGGTGTTGGGGTGCACATGTGTGGATTTATGTGAGTCCCTTGAAAGAAAGCTCAGAAATACTTAAGAATAAACTTAGCCTTTTGTGGCTGCAGAGGTCACTAGCCTCAAAAGTCTGAAACACTTCCCCTTAACCCAGGCCATTTTTCCCATCTTTAAAATTATACCAATTGCTTTCCACATGCTCAAAACAACCTGAATGAAGCTTTCAAAAATAAGATGCCAACTACAAATTCTCAATTCATTAGATACCCCAGTTTTCCACGGGCCCCCTACATTGAGAAACTCTCAGACAAGATTCTCCTAGGGCAACAAAAGGTATCTGCTAAACAGAGGATGGATTAGAATTAGGTGTTAACTCCTGAGCTAGGCCAGGTGAGGCCCAGCAGGGTTAAGGCTAGTTGTTAATCCTCTGGGACCAAGCCAACAGAAATTCTGCTACAATTCTGACAAAAATTATTTATTAATATGATTCCATTTCACTTTTACTATATAAATTAAAAACTTTAAATAATATTTTATCAGAACTTTGATAATTTCTTACAGTGTATTTAATCACATTCAAACCTAACTTTTCCAAGTTCCATCCTGTATTTAACCTCCAATATTATATTCTTTTTTATTTATTTTTTAATATTACACTTAGTTCAGTTTGTGCTGACCATATACTTACTCATGAGTGTGGAATTACACACTGGAGTGGGATGTACCTACTAGGAGCTACACACTTACAAAAAACTGACTCTGCCCTCCCAAGAAACCCGCAGCAGTCAATTTCTCAATGATTCTATCTCCCAATTCAGGATAAATTGTTCTTTATACAGCTAAACAATATACTACCATATATAAATGCATGATTTTCAATAAGACCACAGAATGCTCTCAAAACCTAGAGACTACCCCGAAGAGTCAGCCCTTTCTTTCTTTTATGCCTTGGGGATGCACCATATCAAATTCATTTGCTGAGAGAGGATTGGTTTGTGGATGGTAACTTTTTAGTATATGATTAACAGAATATTGTTTAGACTTTTTATTGATTCTTTGTGAATTTCACTTCATGTATGCTGATCTCATTTATCTCCCCACCGCATCATGTCTACCCTTTGCCCTTGAAACCTCCCTCCAAAAATAAAATAACACAGACACACAGAGAGAGAGAAAGAGAGAGAGAGAGAGAGAGAGAGAGAGAGAGAGAGAGAGAGAGAACAAAGTTTTAATTATCATTAAGTTCTTGTCTGCCATTATTAGGGAAAGCATAATTCTTCTGCCAGATGGGGCAAGATGACCCTGCTATTCAAACAACTATTTTAAAGGAACAACAATGGTGTTCTTTATACCACTGGAAATAGCATAACTGTGGAATTCTTCCATGTGTGCTTGTGGCCAGACTCGCAGGCTCCTGTCTCTGTTTAAATTGTTCAAAGTGTAACCTGCAGTTGGGATCTGAGAAAAATTTAAGGATGACAATGTATGTGAAAGTGTGAGCCTAAGGTCTATGTAAGCCAGTAAAATTTTTTATTTGAGACTATTTCCCTTCTGTGCATTAGCTAGAAATATGTGTGAACTAGTATTAAAGAATATTTTCCTTTATTAATCTCTAAGTGTGTGGAGTGATTTCTTACCTGGAAGGCATATCAATTCTATAACATCTTTAGAAATAATGAACACTAAGGCAATAGAATTTTCTCCAGTAATCTCCTGATGGAAGAAATGGGTGAAGCCTTGTGTGCTTCTGAAGGAGGACTCAGTCTCCTGGAGAAAGCCTTACGGCTTCTTAGACAACTTTGCAGGAGATGATTAGACATCAGAGATGTAGGTTACTAGACCACACCATGCCCAACTTCTTAGTCTTGAGCACCCTTTGTTTTCTATTCAGATCCCACCCTTACATCAGGACCCCAAAGACAGACTGGGTGTGGATTCACTGGATGTCTTTTTCTTTCCCAATATGACAAAACTGAATAAATCTCCTTTTTTCACTTTTTAATTTTTTTTCCTTTTTTTCACTTTTGACTGTTAACGTAACTCTTTTAATTAACTTGATGGGGATGTATGACTGGCCCTAGCTTATTGAGACAGAGGATGTAACTCCTAAGTCCAGAAACAATGTTCTTTTTTACCTCTCTGCTTTTAGCCATTACTCCATGCTGTGAAATAATCCTTTTGTCCACTGTGAACATTTGTCACAATGATTGGATTAATGAACAAGATGACTGGACAATAGCTAAACAGAATAAACCTAGGCAAAAAAAAGAAGCCAATCTGAAAATGGTGGGATTCAAAAAGGGCAGAGTCAGAGGAGTTGCCAGGCAGACACACAGAAAACAGGACATGTACAAAATGAAGTAACAAGCCACGAGCCATGTGATAACATGCAGATGAATAAAAATGGGTTAATTTAAGTTTTAAGAGCTAGTTAAAAACAAGCCTGAGCTATTGGCCGAACATTTAGAATTAATTTTGAATTTCATTGTGTTTGAGAGCTCCTAGCAGGACAGAAACTTCTGTCTACAACTCCCTCCCAATGCTGCTTCTTCCTCTTGCTCTATACATCATTGTGATGTGGAGATGTTTTAAGTTGCCTCTGAATATACCAGGTATCTATTTACTCCTTCTGATCCGTCATTGGCTGCTACTGATATCATTCTTTATTTGGCTATTCTTGCACATTTTGCTTCCTTCTTCCCTTTTTGTTCCTATGACTGTATTATACTTCCTTCTTTGCAGTGTCACTCCATGGTGCCAACTCAACTTCACTTTTCTTTGGTTTTCATGGAAACATTGCACATCATGAGATGTTTTCTCAAAATTATTTTCCCTCTACTCACTATGTCTGGGGTATATTGTCTTGTGATGCATTACAATGATTTCTTTGTCTCTGCCTTTGCACCTTCTAATTGCTCATATAAAATCACCTTACATCTACCTTCTTCTGTCATTCAGTATGCTGTAGAACACAATTTGGTATAGAGTTGTAGATGCCAATGAATTGAATAAAGGGACAGAATTCCAAGGCCATACTACTTCTTGACTTATCCCTGAGTAGAGAGCTTATGGTTGAGGAGTTTGCCTCTTTCTGTGCAGAAATACTTTTTTTTTATAAAGATAACAACAATAAAGCCAAGCTATATATTGTTCTTGTTTTCTATTTCAATTTTATTTTATGTTGCTTTCAATTATATGTATATGTCTATTGGTGTGGGGCTAGTTGGGTATATGCCAGAAGTACAGTGCCTGAAGAGCACAGAAAAGGTGTCAGGTTCCCTGAAGCTGAGTGACAGATGGTTGGGAGTTGCCCTGTGTGGGTCCTGGGACTCTGACTCAACTCCTCTGAAAAGCCATTTACTGAGTCATCTCTCCACTCTCTAACTGTGGATCCTTGTTTTTAGATTGGCTTATTTCATTCTATGCATGTGAATATCTGCCAGTGTGTATGCAAGTGCTTCACATTCATGATTTTGGTGCTTGGGGTGGACAGATGAGGGCATCAGTTACTCAACTGCTGAGCTATCCTTTAGCCCTCAAGGTGTTATTCTTGACAAGAAGAGTCTGGGGTCATAACAACAACCATGAAATGGGTCTGTAGACTTTTATGCTTGTCTTGGGGATGTCTTTGAACTCTGCTTCCACATCTACATATTATTTTCTTTGACATAAATAGTCCTTTCCCACTGATTATACCTTACCCTCCCCTCTGTCCTCCATTCACTGCAGACTTAAGGTATTGTTGTGAGGCTGAATTAACAGGAGATTGCTTGCCCATTCCTCACCTGGCACCCCCATAATTTAGAGCCTTGAGATACAGACTTTTTCATTAAATAAGAGCCTTTGACTTGGCAAAATACATAATGGGATCAGCCTCCAACCCATAATGCTCTGAGTCCAAGCCTCCACTTTCCTGTTCCTCTCTGTTTTCTACCTGGCCCAAGGTCTTGACTTTTGTTTTCCCCTGGGCAGAGCTGGGCATAAGCATTGATCCTTT
The DNA here is from genome assembly GCA_004026605.1 of Ondatra zibethicus. Classification (NCBI taxonomy): domain Eukaryota; kingdom Metazoa; phylum Chordata; class Mammalia; order Rodentia; family Cricetidae; genus Ondatra; species Ondatra zibethicus. The sequence goes on along the minus strand of PVIU01016605.1, from coordinate 11,805 downwards.
CTCTGAGAGACTGTTTTCTTAGTGTTTGAGGTCAAACTAGATCAGCTCAACTCCACTTTCTTCTGTCACTTTATTGACGAGAACTGGAAAGAATGTGGAAGAGACAGAGGACAGCTCTGATGTCTTTGCTTCACTGACATAGTCTTTTCTTTAAGACATTTGCCCTGTTTTATTCTTCTGGCCAGTAAATACTAGAGATTTTCGCAGTGAAGATTGAAGTGTTTGATGAGAGAGCCTCTAATAAATGAGGGAGCATAATTCATCAGAATGGGGCTTCTTTTTGAAAAAGTACCCTTTCATGTCCTATGCAAATAAGATCTGCTTTCTGGTTTATAAGGGAGAGAGGAGCTCATATTAATCGTTTGTTCAGTGCCAAGCGTAAAACTTAGAGATTTGCATAAATAGCTATCATTTCAATTTTCTCAATAACCATAATAATAAGTTTGCCAACATTTATCCAGCTCTAATTATATGTCAGGACCTCTGCTAATAGATTTACTTGAGTTATCTAATTACAGCCTCACAATCATACATAATATAGGTACTCTGAAATTATCTTTGTTTTACAGATAGGAATGAAACATACCAAGAAGTTAACCAGCTTGACCACAAAAACATATTTAGTAAAGCAGGTCTGAGTTTTCTCCTCAGGGCCAAATGGATCTGAGTCCAAACACATAGGTAATATGTTGATCTTGAGCTGTGTAAAATGCTTATTAATGATATTGATCCAAGTATACTGTCTAAAAGTCTAAAAAATGCAGCTTGGAAACAGAAAAAGTCAACCTCGAAAATGCACCTTCCTTCATTGTTAATTCAAGGTCCGTGATCCAGATTGTCTTAGTTTAATTTATGCTACTGTGATAAAATACCCCGATGGAAGTAACTTGTGGGAGGAGGGGGTTATTTCAGCTTGCAGTCCTAAGTCACAGTCTATCAGTGATGGTTGTCAAGGCAGGAACTTGAGACAACTATCCATATCACATCCACACTCAAGACCATAGAGAAATGAATGTAAACACTCTTGTTTGCTTCGCCTGTGCTCAGCATGAATTTTCCACTCCTATACATTTTAGGGCCCCCAGCCTAGGGAATGGTGCTTCCCATTCTAAGCTGTCCTCCTGCAACAATGAATTCAATTGAGACAACTCCATATAAACACATTCTCAGGCCATCCTAGTTATTATTCTCTATCTGTGGGAAGATATGACCAAGGAAACTCGTATAAAGGAACACGTTTAACTGGGCTGACTTATGGTTTCAGAAATTCAGTTCATTTTTCTCATGGCAGGGAGCAAAGCAGTATGCATGGCAGACATGGTGAACCAGTGCACAAGCCAATCCAATGTAAATATCCATCATTGAAGCTTTCCTCCAGGTGATTACATGGTGTGTCACACTGACAAAACTAAGCAGGTATGTATACTTTTCACAGCTTGAAATTAGGAAATAGTTTCCAACAATTCCCAAAATGGACAGAAATGTACTTTTGTGATTTTGTACTATGTCTATGTACTATGTACAAAGCAGTGTTTTCAGAATCAATGGTTGCAAAATCAAAATACCAATCAACTTGTAAGAATGTTGAAGACATGCCATGTCCTATAATAACAAATGATTAGTCAAGATTTAATTCTTTATCAGAAAATTTAAAAAGCAATGTATGTCATTAGTAGGAAAATTTATTTAGTCTTTAATCAATGGTAAAATTATATGTGTACCAAAGAATTATTTTAAGATACATTTATGTTTAATTTTTATCAATAGATATTTGATTTGTACACCTATTGTTAAATCTATATGATCACTGTAATTTAATAATTTTACAGGCAAGAAAAGATCAAAAGTGGAAAAAGTTTAAGAAACCAGATCAGCCTTAAAATCAGAAATATACAGGTAGCATTATATGGACTGAACAACTGGAACCTGTGTATTTAGAAATATATGTGTGAATGTGAGTGTGTATGTGAGTGTGTGTGAGTGTGTGTTAATGTGTGTGTGAGTGTGTGTGCATATCACAACAATTAAAGAAAATAAGCCATATATTTGTGAGAGAGCAAAGGGTGCATTTGAGAAGTTTGAGAGAGAAAATGGAAAGGGGAAAATGTTATAACTGTACTATAATTTTAAAATTGAAATAATAAGTATCTGTGGTCTAGATGGGCCACAGTGCATACTTGATGAAGGTAAGGGGCAGTAAACTGCACACAAGAAGGTTAACTGCACTCAGAGTGGACAGGAAAGCATGGGAAATAATGGGAGTTCACCTCGTACATTTATTCACCATGGATGTAACTGTGGAGACAGGGTGAAGCAACTGGTACTTCCATCCAAGAACGGGCTTTCAATTTGATATCTTCACAGAACAACAATTTCTATTTGTATTTTACCCATTTTAAGGGACTGTACTTCTCAGGCCTGCCCAGGTACAGCAGGCAGAATATTGCTTCATGGGTGAAACATCTGTGAGAGTCTCCTGGGTGTTCAGATAAACTGCTGCTGTGTATTCTGAAAGCAAAAGACAAAGTGCACGAAGAGAAAAGGGAGCAGTTTCTTTTCAGTGACTAATTTTCTTTTTTAATTATTTACTTTTATTTTTGCTTTTGTGAATTGATCTCCCCCCACCTCTCTCTCTCTTTCTCTCTCTCTCTCTCTCTCTCTCTCTCTCTCTCTCTCTCTCTCTCTCTCTGTGTGTGTGTGTGTGTATGTGTACATATATATGTGTATGCCATGTATATGTAGGTATTTGTGGAGGGCAGAAGAGGGTGTTAGTCTTATAGATTTTTCCGAACCACTGAACTCTAGTGCTTTTGTAGTAGAAAAAAGTGATCTTAACTCCTGAGCCACCTATCTGGCCCCCATCATCATTTTTCTATTAAAATAATTTGTATTATTTTAAGATATTGATAAATATTTTTCTCAAGAATTCACTGTGTATTTTTATAGAGATTAAAAAATTAACCAAAAACAAGTTGGGAACATTTAGTCATATGAAGAGTTTCGGACCATAAAGGAGACATATGGGATGATTGTAAAACAGCACCAGTGCTCATAGAATGTCAATGCAGAGGAGAACCCTAATATTCCCAAGGTAGTTTCAATAGATAATAGGTGACTTAACTTGCCATCAGTATGTGTGAACAGAAAGTAAACAAGCCGGTGAGGTTTTCATCTTTGCAGAGAAGTCCAGAGTGGCGCAAACCAAGATGTCAAGGAGAATTTAATGCAAAATGTCAAGAGAATGAGTGTACCCACACTCAAGGGTAGTTCACATGCAGAAGTGCACAGTACTGCATCTCAGATAATCACAGGGATTAAAGAGAGAAAATGTAAAGTTATTTCAAATAAAACTTAAGGAAATGAATGCCAAATAGGGAAAGATCAACCAATTCATGAGTGTCTTAAAAATATAATACCCATACACATCCCTATGGGTGTGTATATGTAAATTAAAGTTCATAGGAGCAAGGTGATGCTATTCTTAGTGTGTATGGTTCTTCTCTCATCAATCTATGCATGGTATATCAATGTTGTCTTTCATTCTCCTTCCTTTTACCAAAACAATTCCATTTCTCTCATGTCTTTTATTTGTACTACTAAATGAGTAATTTCATGTACATGGGCATTTTGGATTCCCCAGACTACTCAGTTTGCTTCTTACTGCCCCATTTCTACAATGTGTACTAAGTCTTACCATAATCCCAGTCTACTGGTAATTTACATTACTGTGTTACTTATTGTTTCATATGTCGAACCTACCTTTTCCAGTGCAATGCTTGCTCCCAGACATATCCACATCACTATCTGTCTACTTCTCAAAGACGGTCAGTACATACACTGAGAGAAATGAAAATTAATTCCACTAGCTAATTAACAAAACATGGAGTCCTTCCAAGATAACACATTTTAAAAATATTTAATGATGTGCAAGTTGTGTGTCCATGTGGTTATGTGTATGTGTTAGAAAAATGCTCATGGGAGCCAGAAAAAGGCAGCATATACTCTGGGTCTAGTGTTACAGGTACATATGGGCTGTCCTACATGTGTACTGGGAACCAGAATCAAGACCTGTTTAATAGCAGGAAGCATTATTTATTTTTTATTGAAAATAGATTCTTCTCACATTCTACCACATTCTTCCTTACCTCAATTCCGTTAAGCTCCCTCCACACAGCCCTCTAATCCAGGTTGACTCCCCCTCCATTTCATCTTTAGAAAACAGGCCATCATGAGAGAGCACCCCAAAAGGACAAATATTAACTACTGACTGAGCCATCTCTCCAGCTCATAAGTTAACGCATTTTTGACAGATAATTATTTGTAGCTATTTCAAGTAATGGCTTGATGAATATTCTTGCCCATTTATGCATATTTTGTTATAAAAGTGACACTTTTAAGTTTCCATATCAAATACTTGATATATGAATATTTAATTTTGCTATTCCATCAAATAGATCTCTAAACAATTGCCTACTTTTAGTTTATAATCCGTTTTTTCAGTGTTCTCATTAGAGTCTGATTTTATCTGACTTCAAAATTTTGCTAATTAATTTTGTTCTTGGACAGTTTCACACATATGCATAATGTTTTTGGCTCATTCTCGCCCTACCCTACCCTACCCTATCTTCCTATCATCCAGTTCACTCTGACTTCTCCTCATAAAGCTCTTTCTCACTTATGTCTGTTTTTTTTTAATTTTGTGATTCACTTAATTACTCATGGTAATCATGTAACTATGGGTTTAGGGCTCCTATTTGGAGCTTAATAGTATCAAAGCAGGGTACATAGCTAACGACATTGATTGACCCTCTCTCAAAATCTAGCAGTAGCCAACAGTTCAGTGGTACGAGGCAGGGTATACCCTACAAGTTCTTCTACCATCCATGACTGACTGTTGATATAAGCAGCCTTATAGGGGCCCAACACAAGCAATGGCATTTGTTGCAAGTTAATGATTGCAAGGGTTGTATCAATCATTGTCTAGAGCATGACATTTCATAGCTCTTCAATTTGTGATAATCAAATGGAAAAATGGTGGTTAGTACTATTGTAATGTGCAATTACCTGATAATAATAATTATGAGGCAGAGGATCTCCTTAGATGCTCATTTGTCACTGCACTTCTGTCTTTGGGTATTGCCTATTCTTGCTTTGCCAGATCTTTGATTCAGTGATCATCTTACTTATAGTGATTTGCATACTTCCCATGAAATCTAGAACTGGTCTTTAATTAATTATATATATGAAAAATTCTCCTCTCCCTTTACATTTACTTGCTATTTAACTGTGTCATATAAAAATCCAAAAGCTATATAAATAGCTTTTGCTTTGGTGTCCAGTTTATAAAGCTCTTTTTTTCTTTTCTATATTTCATCACTAATTTTTCCTACTTAACTTCAATATATAAAAAAAATTATTACTATTTACTTTGGTTTGAGTGTAATAAAATTTGTCATTCTGGATTGTGAACTGCATCTCCATATCACTTGTCAACCAGTCCCATCGCTGATTGTTCATGCCTTCTTTGCCAATTTATAGGACCATTTTGCTTTCTGTGTTTCTGGATTCTCCAGATTGTTTATCTTTCTGTCTCTCTGTGACCCACTTCTACAATGTCTTAATTACATGGTCTTGGTAATAAGATATAATATGTCATAATATTGATTGATCTAGTTTGCTTTTCAGTTGCTGTGATAAAACACTATGGCCAAAAATAGTATAGAGAGGAAAGGGTTCACCTGGGTTATGCTTCTAAGTCACAATCCATCACTGAAGGATGTAAGAGCAAGAACTTAAACAGAAGCTTAAAGCACAGAGCAACGTTGTTTGGAACACCATCTATATTGACTCCATTTTCTGTTTGTTTAGAAAGTTCTCAGGCCAACAGACCTCTCCACTAACAATCCCATTTGTGTTGACAATATATTTGGGATTCCCACGACCCTGGTCATGGTCCAGATAGATTAACTAAAATAATTAATGCTTATCTAAATCGAACATAAACTAAAATAGTGTAAGAAAGTATGAGCAAAAAAAAATAACTTCCCTGGTATGCTTAAATTAACCACTATGTTCTTCCAAAAACAAATGTTGTCAGGTTATTTTAAACCTCATCTAACATTAATGCAATTGCAATTTTTGTAGACTTTCCTCTTAAAATGCTGTACCCCTGAGCTTTGTCACCAAGAAACTCTAAGGTATAATCTTTTTTTGATTGCTATTCTTAATTGAAGCACTCATAATCTATATTGGTTTAATCAATATGATAGCCTGTATCTTTCTTGAGTGGGTTATTTCAACTCTCTGGCTCTCTGGCTTTTTTTGTGGCTTATTCTCAGCTTTTTTTCTTATTCAGCCCAGGCTCACTTGCCTAGGGATAGTATCACCCAAGTGGACTGGGCCCTTCCCTATCAATCATCCATCAATGTATTTCTTCAAATAGGTCAATCTGATTTGAACAGTCTCTCAATTGGGACAGTCACATGACTGCAGACTGTGTGTCAAGCTGGTAGCTGAAGCTACCTAAGGTATTGCTCATTTTGAGTCTTTTTCTACTCTTCAAATGTCATCTTTGCCACTAGCATGGCAAATTAGATTATCCACCTTCTCAAGTGACAAAGTGGTGATTAACAGGGAAAACTGACATATTTTTCTGTCTCTTATTATAAAAATGCTTCTTGCATTTTCTTTAATGATGTCTTTAATTTTATTCATAAAATGTCACATATTCCAGAGAATTTCCTAGTGACTTCATTTCATTTTTGTAAGTATTGTCTTCTTTTAGTTAGAAGCCCTACCAGTAATTGACTCTGCTCAGCAGGTGAGAGGCACCAGTCATCAAACCAGACAGCCTGAGTTTGATCTCCCAGGATCCATATGATGGAAAGAGAGAACTTACTCCTGCAAGTTGTCCTCTGACCACCACATGTATGCTGTAATATACGTGTGCACATGCACTTGCACACACACACACACACTCACACACACACACACACAATTTATGCACACAAAATAAAGCAAATGTGAAAATATTTTCATTGCTGATTTGTTAGATTTTATCTAATAACCTTTTTTGTACTTAATTTTTTAACAACTGTTGATTCTCTTGAGTTTTATATAAAGTATCACAGTATATATAAATTAAATAATTGTCTTTCTTTCTTTCAAGCTTCCTTTCATGTCTGTCACATGACAGGAGGATCTAATTACATAAGATAAAACTTTTAATTACATGGGAAAAAGTCACCTTGAGACTTGACTTGTTCTCAAGTTAAAAGAATGATTCTAAGCTTTCTTTACCACATTTTCTACTTTTTTGTACATAATTATAGGCTATAAAATTCACTGCTGAAATTTTCTAAGTGTTTTCAATTACAGTCCATACGACTTACATCATACACATATCACAGTATGCTTCCCCTATTCAGATTCAGACTATCCTACATTTCTGTCACAAATACTTCCAGGCATAGCATAACAGAGGAGTACTCAGGGACTAGGTGTTCCACATACTGTTAGATAAATCCAGCCAATATATACCATTCAGTAAGACTTCCAGAAGAGTATCTCCAGCAATATTGGCAGACTGTCTTAATGTCTCTTTTTTATCTTTTGCATTTAATTATTTATTTAACTTGTGTTGGGGTGCATGCATGGGATGAATCTGCAAGTCAGAGCACAGCTTTCAGAAGTGGGTTTCTCCTCCTGTCTGTTCTGGCTATCAAATTCAGGTTGTCAAACTTGACAGCAAGCATTTTTACCTACAGAGCGATCACAGGGGCTCTGTAATATCTTTTTTTTTTTTTTTACAAGTAAAATGGAAGAGATTGATCTCCATTTCCTCCAATTCTCAGTTTCTATGTTTCTTTGAAGTGGCCATCTGAGTAAAGGCTGGTACACAAGTGGCTCAATTTCAGGTAGCACACACTTCAGCTTGAGCAGTCTTGATTCCCCTACTTGTTACATTTGAGTCATGAAGCAAGTAAAGAAACTAGAATTTGGATTTATGCATTCTGTAGAAAAGCCCCTTGTCAGTCTGTTTCAGTCGCCAACTACTTACGAAGGACTGAGCCTAACTTAGATGTGGTTGCAGAATAAAGTTAATAGAAACAATTTCCATAGGACTTTTTAGTGTTTATATTATATAATTGCCTCTAGAAGCTGGTGAGAAAATAAGTAAGAGAATATGTCAGTTTCTTGCACTTAACAGGAAAAGACATGCCCCAGCCTCCCTTTAGTAGTTAAAAAGAATCAGCAACTTCCCAGAACTGGGGGAAGTGGCTCAGGCAGCAAAGGGCTTATTCTGCAAGCAGGAGGACCTGAAATTGCTTACCAGGATCCACTTGCAATCCCAGTGCTAGGGAAGAACAGACAAGTGGACCCCAATGGCTCCTTCATCATACAGCCTAGGATAGTTTGTGAGTTCTTCACCCACAAAAGACACTGCATCAAGGAATAAAAAAAAATATGGACAGTGGTTGAGAAACAACAATCAAGATTATTCTCTGTTCCTCATATGTATGTGCGTGCAAACACACACACACACACACAGCAGCTGTCTCACTTTAGAGTCCCAGTCTTCAATTCTCAGTTGACCTCATTTTTACCCCATGTTCTAGTTTTCCTAATATTTTCATATCTTCCATAAACTCTGCTCACAACTCCACACAAGTCTTTCACTTCCACTCCACTCTTCCTCCAAAAGAGGTCTATCCATTGGCTTTTAAAAATACTTTAATTCTCTTTTATTTTAGGTACATGTGGATGTTTTGCTTGAATATATTCATGTGCTGCTTGCATACCTGGTGCCTACAGAGTCTAGAAGAGAGCATCAGATCCCCTTAATTATAAGTCCTTGTGAGTCACCATGTAGATGCTGGGAGTTAAATTCTGGTCCTCTGAAAAAGCAGCTGGTGCTCTTAACTACTGAGCCATCTCTCCAGTTCTTAATGGCTTGTTTTCAGAAGCAATCTTCTTTCCCTTGACACATGGGGAAATTTTATCCAGTATTTCTGTGGAGGGAGTTACCCCTAGCACATATTCACTAATGTCTCCAGAGGTTGTACTGTTATAAACAAACCTGTATAACTTTGCTTCTGGCCTTTCATAAAATGTGTATCTGTGTTCCTCAACATTGACTCAGATATACATTGATGAAGAAGTGTTCAATGTCATCAATTTATTCACTAATTAAATAAATATTTTCTTCCTTCATTTCAAGACAGGGTCTCATGTAGCCAAGAGTAACTTAAACTCTTGGTCCTCCTACATCTACCTCGTGAGTACTATGGTCACCAGTGTATGTCACTATGCTAGCTTTATAGAGAAAAGAGTATCAATCCCAGGCCTTCCTGCATGGTAAGCAAGGACTCTACCAACTGAGGTAATTCCCATTCTCAATAGTTCTTTAGTCATTTATGTATAATAAATTCTGAAATTATAATGTGATTCTTTTAAGTTTTAGATTGTGTTTAAATCAAAAGATAGCAATATTTAGGACAAAAACAACCTTCCTTCCTTTCTTTTTTCTTTCTTTCTTCCTTTCTTATTTGTATTTTTTTAAGAGAGGGCCTCACACAGAAGTCCAGCCTAGCCTAAAATTTATGGAGTTCAAGGTTATGGTGATCCTCCTGCCTCAGCCTCCCAAGTACCAATATTCTAGACATAAGCTACCTTGTCCCCCTAAGAAAACTATGTTTAAATGCATTTGGATCCACAGAAGGTAGAAGCTGAAGTCAGTGATAGTAGATGAGAGCTGTGGTAAATCAAGTGTTCCACACTCAACTTAAATAATGCCCTCGACCTTCATCCGAAAGGGCAAAGCATTCAACCAGGTGTTTGTCAGAATTCTAATCTCCTTGCAAAGATGGGCTGCATGAATCACACTTCAGTCTCATCAGAAAGGTTGGAAAACAAAGATATGTTTTATTCTGATGGATTTCCCTAGCTTAAATTCAATCACTTTTATTTCATCACCCTCCTTTCTGAGAAATGAGTTCTTAAGAAAAACAGATCAAACAAACAAACTAGCTGGCTTCTAAACGCCCATGTACAACTAACATTAACTTTATCTCCTTGTAATTAGTGTTTGTGCAGGAAGCAATTAATTAGATTACAGTGTTGGCCATGCTTTCCCTTCACTCTAGAAACTAAAGGACCAAAATGCTGATGTCTTAAAACCAAAAATAATTACTTCACTGACTTTGATTAATTAACTATAAATTATCCCCAAGCCCTTCAACAGACAGAGTATTTCATGGACTTACCTACCTTCTACATTATGTAACTGGGCAAGCTTCAGGCGTAGGTATAATTGTTTCTGAGCAGAATTGTTGGTATGCCGGTTTGGACTGACCCCTCTAGATGATGGCTTCTGATGTTTTTTCCTCTCAAACATGTCAGTCACATGCCACGATAGGTAATGCGTTGCACTTATTATAGAAGTAAGGTCTTTCCTTAATAGTCTGGGCTCTATAGGTGGTCTGGAGAGGTGATGGCACTTCCTTGCACAATGAGGATGCAGGATTACCCTGCCTCAGCGCTTCTACTCCAAGTGGAATCAACCTTTATGTGAGTGATATATTTAAATAGGATATCCTTATAAGTTCCCTGCCCCACCCAGGCTTGCAGAACACTCAGAAAAAGAAAGTGGAAAGAGTGAAGAGGCAGAAAATGAGAAATTCTGAGAAATGCTGTCTTTTGAATATGGCATGGCTATTGCACGCATGAACTCACAGAGGTGGGATTACTCTCACATGACTGAGGCATCTAGATATCCCTCCAACGATTGCAGAGGAGCTCATGAGGTCCCACCCCTAGCAGAACAATGATTGACAATGGGAAACTGATGTGAGAGGGAGAATCATTCCTCTTTGAGTTGGGTCCCACTGTTAGGTACCCTATGCTCTATTGAATAGCCCAAGACCTATGCACATATGAGCAACAGTAATTGGACTCAGTCGTTCCTAGGAGAGGAGGAGGAGGAAGAGGCCAATGACATGAAGTTCGGAGTGGAACTTATTGGTAGGAGAGCTAGTTAAGTTAGAGGGATGAAATGGGGTTGCATATGATCATACTTAATTATATACACACATTTTCAAAGAATACCTTTTATTAAAATATAGTTAACAGCTGCTCTGTGGCACAGAGTGTCCCAGAAGGAGGCTCAGCCCAAAAGCCATAGTGTCTCACAGTATGAGGTAAAGTAGAGCAGGGATACGCCTGACATCCGCAGAATACCGAGAACCACAGAGAAAAGGGAGTTCAGTTTTCTCCCAGGTGTCCCTGAAGTTGATACTGTTGGATTCTATGTTGGAAAGTAGAGATGCCCCTTACTGTTTGAGTCAGTTGACTTGAACTTTCAGCTTCTGATAATTAGGGCATATTAACTATGCCCTGCTGTTTTGTAGGACTCTTGATGGCAGGACACAGGTGATGACTCTTGAACAGATTAGAATTGGACCATTCTGTTGTTACCAACTTTAAATGAGAATCCTGCCAGGCAGATACACGTGGTATCTAGAGTCAGGACAGTGGTACAATGGAGTTTTAAAGAGTAGCTTAAGCTTGGCACCCAGGGAGTAGGCTTATCTGGATTTCCAAGACTTCCTGTGCATTAACTATAGTGAATAATTACCCTACTTATGGCACAGACACTTCCCTAGAGTCTAATACTTAATCCCGGAGAGTGAAGGCTGGTGTATAGTGGACATTCTCCAATGTCCACCTTTCTTCCGTCTTCACCCTCCCACTCCCCCAAGCTCTCCCCAGTCCTTCTCCCTTCTCCTTCCCCCCCCCCCCCTCCCC
>PVIU01016604.1:0-44518 GCA_004026605.1 Ondatra zibethicus | reverse complement strand
AACCAGATCCGGTCCATACCATTTGTTATTTTCTGAATCATCCAATATTAAGAAATTTTTAAATGTAAAGAGTGCAAGGGAGACTCTCTCCCTGGGGGAGGCAGCCTCTGCTATTCCCCCTTTTTGTTTTTGAAGGATCTCTTTAAGGCTTTTATTAGCCCTTTCCACAATGCCTTGACCTTGTGGATTATAAGGCAGTTCCAATGTGTGTGCCACTTGCAATTGTGAGCAAAAACCACGAAAGCCATGGGACGTGTAGGCTGGACCATTGTCCGTTTTTAGTCTGAGGGGTTTTCCCCATGCAGCCCAAGCCTCCAGGCAGTGAATCTTTACATGTGATACCTTCTCTCCCGCCAGCAAAGTGGCGTGGATGACACCAGTGGAGGGGAGGGGAGGAGGGCGGCGCGAACGCCATCCCCCCGGACCCGCCCGCGCCACCGGGCGCCCTCCTTCCCTGGGCGCATCCGCGACGCCCGCCGCAGCTGGGGCGATCCACGGGAAGGGCCCGGCTCGCGTCCAGAGTGGCTGCCGTCGCCGCCGCCCCCCACCCCCCATCGCACCACTTCCGCCTTCAAGGCCACTTTTGTCCTCGAGGTGCCAAGCCCGCCTCTTCCGGTCTCCGACCACCGCCAGGCCCCCTGGGACTTGTAGTTCCCGAGAGGCCAGGGGGAGCCGGAGCTGCAGAGTAGCCTCCGCCGCCACTGCCGCCGCCCCTGGCCCCATCTGCACACACCCGTGCCACCCGCGCGGGGCGGCGTGGGGGAGGGAGGGGGCGGGAGAGGAGAGGACGTCCATTCCCCCTGGCCTAGGAGCATATCCACATTCCAGTGAGGATGCCCCATCTGAAAATCGAGCCGTGCTTGACTCTGTGCCCTGTCAGTGACCAGGGACTTGAACTCTAGGAATTGGCCTGTGCCAAAACAAGCTTGAGCAATCTCAAACCAGTCCGTGGGTGTCAGCGCATTACTGCCTAACCTAGCCAGTAAAGTTAATGTCCATTGCGCACTCGCACCATACGTCCTGACTGCTTCCACTAAATCTTTCAATTGTTTATAAGGCACCGGTTCATAATGCGTCTCTCAAAAACTGGGGATTCTCAAAAACTGGGAAAGCAGACGCTAAACGCGCCATTGTATCCCTTTTAATAAAATGACATCCTCCACCCGCCTGGGGATAGGAGGGTGGTGCGGAAAGAACAAAGGAGTCTCTAGGTGCCTTCAAGATTCTCCTTTTCCCTACCGCTGAAAAATTATAAGGTGGGGGCCTTCGCCTCCCATATCTCTCTTTCTCATGTTTAGCAGCTGCTTCTTCCAGATCTTCTTCTTCCTGGGGGTCCAACTCCTCCCCTGAAAGGTCTAAATTCTGAAATTCGTCCAGGACTGGGTATAAAGAGTGAGTCCTTTTTCTTTTTTCCCTCCTGTCTATGTCCTTGGGCCAGATCGTTGGGGGTCTTTTCTTCCCCCTTCGGATCCTTATCTTTATATTTAAATGGATCATTGAGGGCCTCTCCTTTTTCCCTCTTCGGATCCTTATCTTTGTGATTGTTGCGGTGGTGGCGCAACCAAAAACAACAAAAGGGAACGACAATGACAAGGCCCACAAAAACACCATGGAATACCCAAGGATCGATTTGCAGATTCAACATATCTGGAGGGGCTTGCCGAAAAACACCATAGAATACCCAAGGATCAATTTGCAGGTTCAACATACCTGGAGGGATTTTGCCGACTGGTCACTACCTCTCCACGTGTTGGGTTCTGAATCCTTTTTCGGCCCTCTCGCCCGGTGTCCCCGGGAGTGTTCCCGGGTTTCTGGCACCAAATCTGGCTGACTCCTGACCAGCGGAATGAACAGCCAGACTCAGGATTCTTCCCGGATCACGCTTTATTGGAGAGCACTCGGTTGAGGAAAAACAGGAGGCAAGAGAGCCTCTAGGTTGAAGGGAGAGGGGGAGGCGAGAGAGAGATATCTAAATATGGCGGCTGCTTATATAGGAAGATATGATGTGACTCACGCCTTGATTGGCTGCTATGTACCCGCTGGCACCAGAGTCCTCGGGATTGGTTAGGGACACTTAGGTTATTGCACATGCCGGAAGCACCTGGACGCTCAGTCCTGAAGCATTGCCAAATATGGAATTTGTTTTACCTCCAAACTGCGAGGATGCAAGCGTATGGCTCCCTGCAAACATATGTGTCTGTGGATGATGTGCCATGATATGTATTTGAAGGTACAAAGGACAGCTTTGTGGAGTTTATTCTCTTCTTCAGTCTTGCTGGGTTTGAACTGAGGTCAACAGGCTTGCATGACAAATGAGTTTACCTGCTACCCATCCTACTGACACAACTGAGCTTGTATTTGCTCTTTGTGTTCATCCTATACTACTTACCTAGTAAAGCTAAAATAGACATGGTAGTAAGGATGGAAAACTTTAATTATATGCTGTCATGATGGTATGTTTAATAAACTTAGTGTTATTGACAAGTGAACACGTATTAGTGAAATAGTAGGGTTTTTCCCTATATCCATGTTTTATACATTCCAAAGTTATTTCAGGTTGACTTTAATGGTGGACTTCTAGTCCTTAAATAACAAAAAGAACAATAAGACAATTTCAATGTGGACTTGGCATTGAAAATAATAGGAACCATGTGGACAATGCTTACTCTTTAATAGATTGGGGGATTTTGTTTGCTTCACTATCTCTTTTTTGTTAATAAAAATGTAAAGTATTACAGGCCAAGTAATTATTTAGGTTACAGATTTCTTCAGGTCATCCAATAACTGGCAATGTCTGTAAGACACCTAGAGGAATGATCTAAAGTTATTCTTCTGTTTAAAAACATGTCATATTTACCGTTTCTCTTTGTGCCTCACACAATCCAGCCCTACCTCTGCTGCAAACTTGTACTACAGCCAGCTCACTGAATACCTGATTTCAGTTTTGGAGCAGATCCAATGCAATATCCACATTAGTTCCACACATGAGAAGGTCAAGATGTTCAAAGGTGGTGGTCCCCAGGGCAAAGACCTTTGTTCTCTGGAGCTCTGCAGTGTTGCTGTTGGGTTCTGTTAGCAAACTTTTTGTTTAATGATGTCTGCCATACTGCAGTTGCTATGGGTTGTTATCTGAGAATTGTTGGTTTCCACTCAGTCTGTTATAAGAACCTCATTTTGACTTTGCAACAGTGTAGAGGCCATCTCTGACTTCCTGTATTTATGAAAAAATAAAGGGAACTATGGGAACATTGATTGAAATCTGACCATTTTCCACCATTAATTAATTGCAATCATTCATATAGCTATCGAAATACTTGAAACAAATAATTTCAAATATGTCTGTACTTGCTTAAGTGAGTAGACAATAGGGAGACAGATATATTTTAGTGACTGCTGTATTTAAAATTATTTATTGTATGTGTATGTGTATGCAGGAATGTTCATCCCAGTGTCATGTGTATAGAGGTCAGAGGACAACACTTGGGAGGTGTTCTTGACATTAAGTAACATCTTGATCCTCCATTTTCTCAAAATTAGTACTGTTCATTCTTGCCCTACCTCCGTCCTCCTCATAGCATCAATCTTCATTCAATTCCCTGAGTCAAACATCTAGACTGTATCATTGACCTTTTTCTTTACCTATCAAGTCTTTGAATAAATCCAGAAGACTGACTTTCTAAAATGTATAACAAATGCGTTGACTTGTCTTCACTTACTCTTCTAAAGGTCAAGGTATTGCCAAACTAGCCTGGACTGCAGACTATGAATAGATCAATCCCCTATAAGTCCCCTGTAAATTTGGTCCATTGATGGTGATGATGATGATGGTGGCGGGGGTGATGATGATGATGATGCATGTGTGTATGCGTACATGGCACATCTGTAGACATCAGAGAACAACTTTCAGGTCAGTTCTCCCCTTCTACGATGTGGGTCCTGAGATTGAACTTGGAACTTCAGGGTTGGGAGAAAGTACCTTTGTCTGCTGAGCTACCTTGCTGGTACCACTTCAGTCAAAAAATTTATTTTATTTTTATTGTTTCTTTTTTGTACATGTGTGTGATACATGTGAGCTAGGTTGTGAGTGTGGCAGTGAGGACAAACTGTGGAAATCATTTCTTTCCTTCCCCCACTGGGATTGAACTTCAACACTCTCTTTCTCTCTCTCTTTTTGACCAGATTTGGCTCTTTGAGGAAGCATTGTCAGCCCTGATGAGAAAAAGAAGTTCAAACTATGTATAGAATTATGTTTATTACAGGTTTTTCAGATACTTTAAGGTTTTTTTTCATAGCTGGTTCCTGTGGCTAGCTCCTCTTCACTATACACACTGATCCTACTTTTCGCTCTCAATCATTGTTCCATGGCTTATTTTTTTTCACAGAAATGCACAATATTTGCTGTTGTCAGACTGTCTTATTCTTGTTGGTTTTCTCTCTCCAGGCACTTGTATTCCATGAAAGGTGGGTGGACTTTATTTCTTCTGTTGCTAACATTGTGCACAGCTCCTAGAACAGCACAGAGTAGGTACTCACTAAGTATTTTCTGACAATTAACTAGAGCCTTTTTACTTCAGGAAGCAAGCAGTGCCTAAGACAGCATGGAAACTTTCAACAAATCACCTTATCTGGATGTGAAAATAGTTATGGAATAGAGATGCTTCTACCCTCCCCCACACTAGTATTTATGGTATGATGTTGAGGTGGATACACAAGTGGTAAAATAGCAAGCAGCACCAGTGTATACACAGAGCTGCTCGCTCCTGTGGGCTGGCATATTATAGCCCATCAAGGTTGTCTTTTGAAGCCAAATTCAGCCTGTCAAGAGGTGGAGAAAATGATTCTGTTGCCTGAAGAGATGCTAGATTAATATTTCTGAAAAGCTGTGTGCTGCACTGCCTAGGGCTGGTTGTTTGTGCTACCATTTAGACTTCCTCCCTTTGATAAGGGAAAGCTTTCTTCGAAATAGCATATTTGCTTGGTACATAGACATTTCCTCTGCCCCAGGACGGGGTTTCCAGTGAAGTGTGACATTCATTAGCCCCTATAGACAATGTGGCCTACTAACATAGACCCAGCTCTTTATCTTGAAGCTTCATCTCAGAGTCAGCATCCCTGGATGAAGCTGTGATGGATGAAGAAGGAAGGAGATTGATTTTCTTCAAGGTACATGGCATCTAGAGTAAGGAGAGGGCAAATTACCTGCTCACCGAGTAAACATGACAGGGATGTCGTAGAGTAAACTTATCTCTATGCAAACATGCAGGGGTCACATGGCTGGGAATTCCACGGTGACCTAGTTTCTGGAAGATGTCTCTCTAAATTATCAGTTTGCATCAGGAACCTAACACTCAGCAAAACTGGGTAATAGCTGCCTCCCCCCACAACAGATGCTTCTACTGAATAATGTAATACTCAACGGTAAGTAAGAAATAGGATAAATTGTGGTACCATTTCCAAATGAGAGTCTTCAACTCTCACAGGCTATTTCTGGTGTTCACCTTGGATTTTTGCAGCAGCGGAACATAAAATATCTACTTTAATAGAGTAAAAGAAAGGAGTGATTTATCCTAGTCATTGTGGGCCTTTAGAATCCTCATTTTGTAATGGAAAAATCATGGATGATAGGAAACCAGATACTTTTTCTACAGTAGGCAGCCTAGTGTGGAGACCACGCAATCTTCTCAGTACACTTAGGCATACAGATAATTTCGAATCATATAGAAGATTATATTGGCAATATTTTGTGAAATCACTTAAAGGTTTTCAATATAATGGCAGGAACAGTTTACTTTTTTCATGCATTGGTGTGTTGCCTTCAAGTGTGTCTATGTGAGGATGTCAGGCCCCCTGGAGGTAGAATTACAGTCAGTTGTGAGCTGCTGTGTGGGTGCTGGGAATTGAACCTGGTCTTCTTGAAGAGCAGCCAGTACTCCTAACCATTGAGTCATCTCTCTAGCATGAAAATTTGCTTTTAAAAAGCACTTTTTGATGCTTTTATCTGTTAACTATTATGAAAACATCAAAAACTCTGCTAATTTCGTTTTGTTAAACAGTAAACTCTGGTTTTATCAAGGAGCTTTAGGTTTGGAGACTCCCTCTCCTGTTAGAGACTCATTTGATGATCATTCATTATGCAGCTTTTGAAATGGGTTTGTGCCTGGGATTATACTCAGTTCAGAGAACAGACATCAAGAGAGTGAGACAGATTTTCAAGCAGATCATTCCTTGTAAATGGATCAGAATGTAAAGTCTAGGGAAAAGGAACCTTGCTAAGTCTAGCCATGGGGACTGAGCCACAGGGATCAAGGCAGAATACATTCTTTTGTTTTTATTTTTGAGACAGGATCTGGCTATGTGGTCAAGGTTGGCCTCAAAATCTTGCTCAAAATGGAAGACCACATTCTGAGGTGTCTTCTTCTGCCCTATCTCTTTCACCAGTCTTGACTGTAATATTCAGAATATATAAAACAGCAATGGAAACATTTTAACTTGGTATTTTGATATATCAGAATGAATGTAATGTTTGTTTTCTATGTGTCAAAAACCATTCTAGTGGCATTCTTGTATTAACTTAGCAATCATACTCATAGGGGTAGAGTCCCGCAGCAGCTCCACCCTGTAGATGGTAGCACAGAGAGACCAAGTAACTCCCCAGGTCACTCAGCTAGTTAGCTGTCCAGGCCAACCCAGTGCTGCCGTGAGTTTATTATTATTATTATTGTTATTATTATTATTTATGATTCCCAAGGCTCCCAGGGAAGTTGAACCTTTCTCCTGGGGAAGGTCAGGGTCAGAGAAGCTTTTGTTAAAAATAAATGAATCCATAGTTTGGAATACGATATATACTGTGAAATTTATTATGTGCCTGTGTATACGGTGCTACAAATGGAATAGTGCGGATTATGGGTACTCGTTTCTCAAACCTACGCACCGTGAATCTGGATGGAGCCATACTTCCATGCACTCTGAGACTATCTTTACATAGGTCTTCTAATCCTCTTCTGCCCACACAATCCTTGCCTCTTTCAAGTATGCCCTGGATTTCTTCCTCCACACACAGGGTGCCAACTTTCCGTTCTGAATCCTTTTCCCCTTGATCTTTTTAAGTGCAATCTCTCATGGAATTTTTTGAAAGCTCTGTAGAATGAGAGTTGTTACAGCCCTTATTATCCTTGCTTTGCCTGCCTTCTGTTTGTAGGAGAATGTGGCTATGGTTGTTCCCTTCTGATCTGGGTGCTCGGTGTTCCTTTCCATGTGGTGTGTGCTCCTTCAGGCTGCAGTTAAGATTTGAATTTACTTTCAGTGGAAAGAGTCCTGACTGGGGCCAGTGTTAATGAAAAATGTCCCATTTATGAGAAATGTGGATGCCTCCTGGCTTCAGCTGTTAAGAGACAGTTTAGTTTCATCATGACATCTCCCCGGCTGCTGTGTGAGAGACATTTCTAATAGCAATTAGTTAACATTTAAATTTCTCTATATGTCACACATCAGTCTAAGTGCCTTGTCTGTCTTCACTAATTTAATAACAGAGCTAATCGGATTAGGTAGGATGTAACATTGTCTGCACATTAACAGAAACCTTTCCCAGAGGTAGTCAGCTCTGAAATAGGTCTGATGCTCCAGGCCTCCTACTGAATAGATCCTGATACATGGTGTCTTAGTTAGGGTTTCTATTGCTGTGAAAAGACATCATGACCATGGAAACTCATAAAGGAAAACATTTAATTGGGGTGGCTTCCAGTTCAGAGATTTAGTCCATTATCATCATGGCAGACATGGTGGTGTGCAGGCAGACATGGTGGTGTGCAGGCAGACATGGTGGTGTGCAGGCAGACATATTGGTGTGCAGGTAGACATGGTGGTGTGCAGGCAGACATGTTGGTGTGCAGGCAGACATGGTGCTGGAGAAGGATCTGAGAGTCCTACTTCTTGATCCATAGGCAATAGGAAGTGAACTGAATGAAGCATAGCTTAAGCAAAGGAAACCTCAAAGCCCACCTCCACATTGACACACTTCGTCCAACAAGGCCACACCTCCTAATAATGCCACTACCTATGAGCTTACGGGGGCCAATTACATTCCAACTACCAAACATGGCCTGGGCTGAAGGTAGTGGGGTGGTTGCATTTGAATCTGGCTATTTGTGGAAGTGAAGTGAGGTGGAGACATCTCCTTGGATGAGTTAATGGTGCATCTCAACATCACACTGTTTCCTCTTTGATATTCACTGTGTTAGTTTTTGGATGTGGTAGCCCACCCTGATGTTTTAGTTGAACACCTGTTGATGTCAAGTCCGGTCTAAGAACTTAATGTGCGTTTATACATTCAACCTTCATAGCCCCTTGAGAAAGCATTTTCTCATTTCATAGTTGAATGAATTGAGGAATTTGTTAATTTTTTTCTAATGGTCCAAAGTTAATGAATGTCATAATTATGACTTGAATGCAGGAGGTCTAGCCCCTAAGTTACCCATAGTTAATATGAGTATTAAATTATAAACGTTGAATAAGGTATTCATAATTTTGGTTCCATACCTTGCCAATTCATGAATCATACTTTTGCATTCTTTGATTTTTAGGTGCTTGTGAAAGTTAACAGTATAAAACAATAAAAATTAAGAACCACCTTCTTTCAACATGCATTTCTTCATATATGTTTCAAGTGACCATTACTAGCATCAGACACAGAGGAGGTCTAGGCACTGTGAGAGGTGAATGCAAAGATCAAGTTTGGCTCAGATGGGAACGATGGACCCTAGGAGTTGAAGCAGAGCATCAAGGTGATGAAGAAAGTGAAGTATAGTTTACTGGCGGCAGAAGAGTTGCGCATGTGCAATCAGAGGAGATTGTGAAGAGACAGCAAACCAGAGTCACCTTAGAAGAAGGAAAGTGCAAGGTGGCTCTTCAAGGGCTCCCATGAGGAGAAGACCTGGTAGAAAAATTGCAGAGGTCAGGATACCACATGAAGTCTGGTTTGTAGGATGCAGTGACTGTCCTGTCTATAGTCTTGGGCCAGATCCCTTTATTTCTCCATGTTAATGCTAAGGATGAGCCCATTAAGTGAATGGAGTATTATGTGGTCCTAACAGAGGGAGAGACAAGTCCTGACCTTTGAAAAAAGTGCCTTTTCTCTTTGTCAGGGAGAAACAAGTTTTACCCATGCCTTCTCTTAAATATTGACCAGCATTTGTTACAACTATGAAGATATTTCTAGATTTAGCCATCCCCTCTTGGTTGTATGTATAGGTTTTCTTTTGATTGGTTCTTGTGATTGAGTGAAGACATGACATACACAGGAATATAAAAAGATCTGAGGAGAGGAAAATCATTTTGTCTCCCATATTTCATAAAAGTATGAGTTGTACTTATTTAGATATGGGATAATTATGATTGAGTTTTTTAACTGAACATAGGAGAATATGATGGTCAATTTTATCCCTAATACCTGAAGACAAAAAGAATTAATCCATAGTGAAGAGAACAGCAAAGGTGAAGTGAGGTAGAAGATGCATGTTCCCCAGACAGATCACAAATTGGATAATATCCCCAAGCACATTAAAGCTTAATTGTATTATCATCCACATTTGAGGGCATACAGTGTGGTGTCAGCAGATGGTGTCAAGGGTTCTATGAACTCGATTATTTCTGTACAATTCTCAGTACAGAAGGTGTGGAACTATGAAGCAGGAATAAAAAAGGAATAAAACTGCCTTGTGACCCACATTGTTTTCTTTTTCTTTCTGTTCAAAATGGCAACTACCAGGGCAGGATCTCAAGTGATCTCAAGTGCGCCTCATCGGCATGGAGCATGCCTGCTAATGCTGCCACAGTGTGGTTGTACCAAATGGGGAAAGGACTGAGGAATTCCTAATCAGGGGTTCTGGAAATGGGTCCCAAAGCAATCACTTGTGAGTGGCACATGTCAACTCTTGGAACTCAGTTTCCTTATTGTGATAATACAAGTGAAAACATCATACTGTCTTTGATTGTATGAGGTGGATTTGTCTACTCCAAAGAGTTTTATAACTACTAGAAACTATAATCATGCTTCCTACAGTAGTCAGCAAAGCTGACCTTGCGTGTGTTGTTTGTCTTTGCAGTAAAGAAAGAAATGGAAAGAAAGAAGACAGAATGGAAGTAGGGACCAGACATGAAATGTTTTTCTTTCTCTTATCTAATTTACTAATTATCTTTGAGCTTTTTATTTTATTTTTCTTTGTTCTTTCTCTTAGTTTCTCCTACACTGTTCTTTTCATAACACTCTCCATCCTACTAAAATGTGTACATGGTAGTGCAAAGACAGTAAAGAAATACATATTCACACATATATACATACACTCTCTCTCCCACACACACACTCACACACACAGAGGGAAAGGGGAGCAAGACTAGGAGAGAAATTTTTTGCTCTCTGCTTTCTGCCAGAATTATAGTTTGTAGGACAGGTTATTTGAAGCTTTTAGCAATCCTCCTGCCTCAGCTTCCCAAATGGTGGAATCACAGCCATGAGTCACCAAGTTACCTTTAAATAACATTTTCTTTTGTTTTGTACACATATATGGTGTTCCATAGTGATTCATAAGTAGTTTGGTGAAGACTATATGAAGAATATAAACTTCATATTTATTTGATAGAAAATCTTTCCATCCATGTACCTTCTTTAGATTTGAAGGTAGCTTCATGAAAGATGAGTTATAAGAAATACAGCACATTTAGCACTGAGAGAGCCATTCACTGGGGTCTTGGTAAAAAGGACCGAATATTGATATTTGAAACAGAAATCTGGAAAGAACATTGCTTATTTACCCAAATAGAAAATATTAGTCCTAAATGAGCTTTGTGAAATGCACTACTTTTTGACTTATTTTCCTTGGTAGTGATATTCAAGTGGTGAAAAGATGTGTATAGATTTTGTACATTTAAGCTGGTGTCCTTTGCTGGTTACCCTCTCAGTACCGGCAATAGGTAAACTCATCTGACCATGGACACCTGCAGTGTTCTGATTCAGGTCCATCTGACCAGAATTCCTTTTTACATTTTATTTTTGTACAGTGAACCAAATGAGATCACAAGTCCTTCACATTGCTTGCATAGTCCCAGGTCCATGTTTTTCCAAGACTCTTCTTTGGAGTGGAAATGCCATATTTATCTCTTCAGCCTATCATAACCTTACCTATTTCAGGTTTAATTCAAGTCATTTCTATTTCAGTTATAAAGTCAGTGTTTACTCCTTGGTGTCAGAGACAGTGAGGCTGTTTCATATTGTGACCACCATAAGGGTGAAGTATCAGCAATTCGGATAAATGTCTTCTATCCTGAGTTTTATCAGAACAGTTTGAAAAGGCTAGAAGTTGATAGTGTTTGGTTGTTTTATTTTATAGATAGAAAATCTGAAATAATTTTATGGACTTGAGTGATGGCACAAAAGAATGTAAGGTGGCTGCATATGCTAGAATTTGGAGAAGATGCTTTTGACCTTTTGGCTTCTTATGTGTGCTCTTGCTCCCCAGCCCTCACAATGACCTTTATTTAGCATTCCTAGTTAATCATTCTTTGGCCTATGTGATCATATAATCCGCATCTTCCTTTATTTTGCGTCCTCTAAAGGAAAGGAGAGATGGGGACTTGCTGGCTTTGGTACTCTGGACAATGTTTACCACCATAAGATTTTTCACAGAACAATAGCATTTTAAAGATGAATATGTGGTTTAACTTCAAGATAAAGTTTGAGAAAGCATTTGCATTTCCTTTATTTTCCTGATAGTAAGTGTGTGACCATGGCTTCTGCTTAGTAATTGCTAGCACCCAGTGACATGTGCACATTCTATAATCCTTGGGCTCTGTTATTCAAGACTCTGTCTTCCTAAATTTAATTAAGATAATATGCCATTATATTCTTTTCTCTGTGGAAATTAATGGTAAACAAACAATAAATTATCACAAACTCTTAGCCCAAAACCATCTTTTTTTTTTTAACTATATCATCATCAAACCTTAAATTAACAAGTGCCAACCTAAATCCCAACATAGACTCCATGTTTTCAGGGGCCTTACCCATCATTGCCATGGTTACACAATCGGTTTTAGAGTAACAGAAAATGTTGAATGGTGTTTACTGAAGTTCAGGATGGCCTTTATTTTTCTGGGTGCTGAATATATGACTAGGATTATAATCTGCAACACACTTTGATGCTGATTGTCATGTTTATTTGGAAAAGAACCATCTGAGGTAGTTGTGGCAAGGACTGTCACCTTTATTTTATGAAATGATCTGGGTGACGCTCAGAGGGATTATTTACCAGAGCAGGTGTTTAGGTCATTCTTGAATTCAAGTGTTCTTACAATGAGTCCTGTAGTTCCTTTGTTATCACAAGTAAGCTCAGAACACACACACAGTGTAACGTTGGCCAGGGCCAAATAGGAAGGCAGCACCTACTATGTTGGGTGACTTGGGCATCTGAAAGACCATACCATCACAGAAACAGTGAGCTTGGTGGGAAAGTCTAAATTTGCGGTAGTTCTTTAAGACTTATATCAAGAGAAAAGCTAAATGCATCCATTGTATTTCCAATTTATTTCCCTTGCCTCCATTTCCCAGTTTGTTTGAACCATGAGCTATTTAAAGCTTCAAACTTTACCACAAGCTTCTGAATACCCTTTTGTACTCAGTAGTGCTTGTTCCCCACAGCTGAAAAGAGCCAGCTGACTCTTTTGGTATTTTTATACATTGTACTTTATTGTCTTCCTCCAGTGTTTCCCACCAACACCCCAACCCCAGATGCTGTGGTTGCTACTTCTGGGTAGAGACATCTGTTTTTCAGGAGGACCCTTTCTTCCATCCTTAATTATATTTTTTACACACCTTTGCTGAAGAATGAAGCAGAGAGGGGCCTGCTCTTGCAGAAGTAAATGCAAGTTCATTAACCTCTGTATTCTCCCTTGAAGCACTTGATTAGTTAACAGACGTACTTTATCTTCTACGTTAAGAACTTTAACATACCCTCCATGTTGTTTGATATAATAGTGCTTTTTGAAAACCATCATAATCTGGGCATAGCCTCCAGTGGGTGAAGAAACAATAGAAGAAAAACAAGTTGATTATGATCATTTTGTCTTTGGATGAACTCGCCCTCTCTTTTATTATTTTTTTCTTTCTTGATCCAAGTCAGAATTTACATAACACATAATCAAACAGTGCTGTCAGCCGTAGGCATCTAATAGAGTCCACATACTCCGTCCACAGACTATAGTTGGTATGCAGGATTGTCAAACATAGGGCTAATTAAGAACTCTTAAAAATAGAGATTTCGATTATGATTGCATACCTCTGGATCTTTATGGAAACTAGGAGTCTGTGGCAGTCCCAGGCTTTTTCCCCCCATGACATCAGTGGATGGGAACTGAGTGGCTTCTGAAGGACATGGAGACTGGGCACCTTCTTCCCTTGCTCATCCTCTAGTGGCCCCATCATGCATCAGTGAAGCATTTTCAGTCTTGGTCATGTTGACAAACATCTAGTCAAATTTATTCTGCCCAGTGCAATGTGCCTCCTTTTGAGAGAAACCCCCGCGGCACTGTAAATATGTTTTCCATAAACCTGGGTCAAAATTAGTAGGAATTATTTGAAAGTATTCTGTTTTATAGTATGGAAAGCTGGATATTAGAATCATTGTTTTCACTATCATACTTTGAATGAAAAGAGCTAGAAGTTTTGATTTCTGAGTTGTCTTTATCCCCTTTGACCTTGTGCAAGTTGCTTCTATTTCCTCAGCCCATTTCCTCATCTCTGAAAGGGATGAGGGTGTCTACCAGCCTCGTGGCCATATCCATCAGATGGGATCAGGGATGTGAGAAAGTTTAATATACCATATGGCACTATGCAAGGCTAAGACACTTTGTGGGCAAAGAGAGCTACAGCATATGGTTTCTTGAGGAGCTTGGAATCTGTTTACAGACTCAGGACTCAGATATAACATAAATAACCGTTGAGAACATTCTACACTTCCTACGAGAAGTAGCGACATTAAATGTTATCAAAAACCACATGATCTTTTGGGTAACCAAACTCAAAATTCAAAGCGTTCATAAAACCTTTCTACTACTAACTTATTATTAATTTCATAAATATTTTCTCTTGTACTTACTTGGTGATTAAAATAAAAACACATTATAACCTGTGAGGACGAAAGTAGTGACGTAGAAAACCCAGATTCCTGCTCTCGTACCAGTTTTTGTTCTAATAAATAACAAAACATAAACATTGTCATTTCATGACCTATGATGTGCTACTAAGAGCACAATGCAGGCCACGCGGTAGAACCAACAAGCATAGCAGCAAACCGCTGATGCACTGTGTTCATTGTGGCAAACACACATGGAATTCACCGTTTCACCTGTGAACTGTAATGGTATGGGGAATTGTAGTTTTCTTCTAACATTTTCATTGATATGCTTTGAATTCTTGTCCCCAACAATTCAAGTAAGAGGATACAAATTTGGGGGAAATAAGGTCCGTAGGTTTTCATCAAGCTTGAGATGACAATGGCTGTAGTTAGACCCATCTTTCCCAAGCACCCCAACATAGGGCTACCCTCTACTCAGGGTGTTCTGTGGAGCATTTTTCTAAAATAGACTTGGTTAATATGCTTTTCCCATCACTTGGAGACATTATTTCACCATCTAATAAAGCTTGCCATTGAAAAATGTCTGTAGATTGTTCATTTAACCAGCTGAGGGCCGACACAGTAGTACTCCAGCATAGTCTGTTGCTGGAGAGCGCCCCCCCCCCAGCCAAGGAACCCACCTCTGTCAGCAAGGAAAAAGTAGAAAGCAGTAGCTGAAGGAAAGGTGAAAGTAGAGTTAGTGGAGATTATGTGATTGATTTTATTCATAAAAAGAAGTTCCAGATATTGGAGAATAAGAGGGGGGGGGGGTTCAAAAGGAGCTGAAATCTAGTTGCAAAAGGAATAAGCCAGAAAGCAATATATTAAAGCTTACTGCCGACAGAGGTTTGGAGCAGGGCTTGCTGCTTTGATTCTTAATCAGCTGAATTCTCAGTTGCTTAAGCTATTAACTGAAAGCAGAGTGTAACACTTTGCCGTACTAAAACCTTATAATGCCTCACAATTCTCCAAAAGGCATCTTATTAAGATATATGGAGTTATGTGAAAATATTGAACAGATATAAGGAGTAAATGTAAAGTGGAATTATAGAGGTAGGCAGATACCTGCTCCCCTGTCTCTCACTGTGCATTGTGGAGAGATGCTCTGCTGGAATCTAATGCTGGTGCTATGGCTATATGATTTTTGTTTAAGCTATTAAAACTTAAAATTGAATTTATTTATTTTTCTGGAGGGAGTGAAAAAGAGGAGTATCTATAGCATGCCGGTGGCTGCAAGAGGTCAGAAGAAAATCTGTGGGAACTAATTCTCTCCTTTCACTCTGTGGGTCCCTGGGATTGAACTCAGGTAGAGAGGTGTGATGGCAAGTACCTTTAGCCTCTTAGACACTTCACTAGCTCTGTTTAATCTATACCTCTCCAAAGGAAAGGTATAGTGAACTTGATCAAACGTTCTCTTCTTGGATCTCTTTCTTCTGCTTTCCTTTGAAGGCAGAATGGAATGCCTTTTAAGACACAACTCCCACTATCCTTTATATGTCTTAATGCTTCCATTTTTGGTTTAATTTATTTATTTATTAGTTCTTTGACAATTTAATACATACATATAATACACTCAGGTTAGTCTCTCTCTTTCCTCTTCCATTTCCCTCCCTCCCCTTTGGTATTGCTTTGTGGCCTGTTTAGTTTAACCAGGGCCATCGTGTGACCATTGATTTGATCAGTGGCATTGACTGTCCTCTGGGAAGCCTAGTTAAGTCACTACTGGGTACATAAATGAAATCAGTGACTCCCGTTCTCCCAGAATCTATCAGTAAGAAAGAATTCAGCACTGAGGGGTAGATTTCCTGAGACCCTCTAGTCCATGCCTCGCTGTTGATGGGCCAGTTCTTGTTCAGGCCTGGTAAAGGCATTTACAGCTCCTGTAAGGTCACTGCAATTGCTGTGTACTGCCTAGAGGATGTAGGCAGTAGCCTACATTTGTAGCCCTTCTCCCTATCTTCTGGTTCTTATATTTCTGCAGTGTTCCCTAGTCCTTCAGGAGAATGGTATAAATGTCTTGCTTAAGGTGGAGAACAGAACTATGACTTATTCTCCACACATTATATAGCCATGAGTCTCTGTATTGAGCATACATCACTTGGTAAGGGCTGAAAGTGGTAGCTGCCTATGTACACAGGCATGTATATTTAGAAGGCACTTGCATGCTATGTCAATTTAATTAAACATCAATTTCTTCCCTAGTGCCTATGACCTCCCTTGACATGGGCTTCTGGGTGGCTTTACCTTACCAGGTGTAGATTTTCACTTGTGGAACTGGCCTCAAAGTCTAATCGGAGAGTCGTTATTTACCCCTCATAATTAATTTTGATGGTAAGGCTCAAATATGCTAATGTGAATGCTTTTCAGGAATAAATGTATAAATTCAGTCTTCAGAGGTTTACATTTTCACTTACCTCTGATGAAGTTTTGTGCTGAGGATTGTTCAGTATTAGAATGGTTTATTGATAAAGGTATTTTTATGTTTTGGATATGGGTTATTAACTGGTTGGTGTTCAGTGGATATTGGTCGTGTTGGATGACTAAATAATGAGAATATTCTTATTCATAATTGTAACTATAGTGCAAATGAGTGTCCTTTTTGAAGCATGCATTTTATCTGAGCTAACAGACTTTAAGATTTTTTTTTTATCATTTTCACCCATCCTTTTACTGCGTTGCTAAGATGAAGGATGGAGTAGAGTGAAGACTTTCTGTGGTCCCATTTTCTAAGAGAACAGGAACACAAGGAATAAAGTTTTTAACTAGTCCCAGTAGTAACAGTGTGGAGAACATGTAGGACTATTTTCATTATGATTTAATAAATAAAAATAAAGCTTTGGTTTAATAGCTAGAAATTTTCATTTTAAAATGAAATAAAACTTTGTTTTGAAGCCTTTATATGAAACTTAGATATATCTGTGGATCTGTGTTTTTACCACATACAACCACCATAGGTTTTTCATTTAGTGATCTATGCAAGAGAACATATAGTGTATGGGGGTTGTTTTCTTGTTCTTTTTGATGATGGTCCACTTAAGAGCTGTACAGTGTTGTCATATCTGAATCATGCATGAGTGCATGCTTGGTGGATAATGTTTGTCCATGAAGTGCCTGTTTCCTACCACCAGTTTATAGTCATATTTCCAGGTAGCATCATTTCTGTGTGCATATGAAATGCTGCAAATGTGAAGTTTTCTAATTGCTAGCCTTTTTGCTTGAAGTTTTTGTAGGGCAAGAGATCAAATATAAAATGAGGTTTTGATGTGTCTAGATTTCAATTACATAACTTTCTTTTAAAAGTATTGTCAATATTTTAGCAGTAAGCATACATTTTATATTAAATTATTTAAATCAAGCTTATTTTACAGATAGTTTTCATACACTAAAAATTTAAGCTAAGTCAAACTGAGATTTACTCATGGGATTTTTTATGCCATACATTTCTTATTATAGTGGTTTTCCATGAAATCTATTTTTTGGTCATAGAGTATTAACCTCACCATTTTTGGTTAACTTTGTCTCATCAAAAGCAACAGACTTGAATTGTGGAAGCAACAGTTCATGTTTTGTTTCTTAAATCAATGAACAAATGTTAAAGTTGAGTCATTGAGCATAAAACTAGAATGCAGAGAAGCATTGTAGCTTAAGGTTAGCATGGACAAGTGGAAAGAGCTAGGCAGTTTAAATCTGTTGGGTGAGTGCCTTCAAGCTACCTAGAGCCACTGGAAAGGAAGAAAACACACCACCTGATTATGCAAGAACAAAGGGCATATGTTTAACGTAACTTATAGATATATTACCATAAAATAGGTAAGTAGATACATTCATTATTCTTTTTTGAATAAAGGGACTTGATCTAAATTATTCTCCATGACTGTATCATTGCTAACATTTGTAGATTGCTTATTCCACATCAAGATTTGAAATGAAGAGCAGGGGTGAGGCACAACTAGTTTTTAATAGTAACTATCTGCCAGACTGCAAGAATTCCAAAGAGAATTGAAAAGGTGATCATAGTTCTGAGTCAAGGCTGCAGGAGGAACAATGGAGAGATAAATTAACTGTAGAGTGTAATGTATTGAGAATAGTGTTACAGTTATTGGTAAAACCTGTTTTTCTGCACTATGTGGGAGCAATGTCACAAGTAACAACTGCTTAGTCCTTTGGTGCCCCCACAATCTTCATCAATTTTTCATCTTTGGATACCCAGAAATGTTCTGAAGACACATAACTGTGGTTTGAAGAGAAGGCCAACTTGAAGAATAAGTTTCTTGGAAAGACTGTGTTGGGAGAACCTTCCTAGAGAAATGTTAAACTTCAACAAGGTATTGACACACTTTTGAAACCAGTTGACAACACTTAGTATAAAGAGACAGAAAAAAAAGTCTTCAGAAATATCCAATTGCATCTAATAACTGTTCTTTCCTGGATGCTGAAGGGGTTAGATCAGGACATACTTATTCACTCCAGCCTCTGCGACCCAGTAGACTCCCTGCTCAGAAAGATCTGGAGCACAAAAAACAAAACAAAACAAAACAAAACAAAACAAAACAAAAAAAAAAAAAAAAAACTCCATGTTTAAATGAAGACAAAAAGATGGGCTACTTTTGTGGTCACCAGTGAAGTTCTACCTTCCATAAAATGGAAGTTTCTCTTAAAAATTAACCAAAAGAGACAGAAAGCACTGCTCAGGGTGCTTCCAGAAGGAATGAAAGGAAAAGCCAAAGGCAAACCTACTGTTCTGGTGTGGCACCTGCAAGGCAGAGACTCTAGAAAGGTGTGAGGAGCAAGAGTTGGAGAAAAGAGTGAAGATGCAGTAAGAGGTAGAGATGAGGGAAAGAATGGAGAGTTCAGGAAGCCCTCCACTGCAGAGACAGGGCAGCCTGTTAAGAAATCCATGAACCAGGTCACCAACAGTTGACTTTCACTTCCTCAAAGATGAGTGAGTCCAACAGCATCCCCAGAAGCAGGGAGAATGTAGGGCTTTTTTACTCTTTACTTGTTCTTTGCTCTTTTGGGGGACCTGCCACCCAACTCCCCAATATACCACACACAGAGTCTTATTCTTATTTATGAATTCTAGCCTTAGCTTGGCTTATTTCTAGCCAGCTTTTCCTAACTTAAATTATCCTATCTATCGTTTGCCTCTAAGCTTTTACCTTTTTTCTATTTCTTTATATCTTTCTTTCTTTCTTTCTTTCTTTCTCCATTGGTATAGCTGGGTGGATGGCCCCTGGAGTCCTCCTCCTGCTTTTCTTGCTCCTTCTTCTCTCCTCCCAGATTTCTTCTCCTTTCTATTGGCCATTCAGCTCTTTATTAGAGCAACCAGGTATTTTAGACAGGCAGAGTAACACAGCTTTACAGAGTTAAACAAATGCAACATAAAAGAATGCAACACATATTTGCACCATAAAACAAATGTTCCACAGCATAAACAAATGTAACACATCTTAAAATAATATTCTACAACAGAAGAGTATAAAGGTATGAACTTCATGTCTGAACTAGGAAAGCATCCTCCATCTCCTGCAAGAGTGACTAAATGATGTGCTATTAATAAGGTTTCCAACCTGTCCAAAGAAAAGAACATTTGAAGAAGCAGATTCTATATACATACCCCTTGTATGGCAGGTCGAAGCCTTTCACAAATGAACCCCTAACACATGTCATCTAAAGAATAAGAAGAAAGAGATTATCCTGTTATTCTCCAAATCTGTGACTAAGATCTCCTGAGACCCCCAGACTCCTGACCTGCAGAAATATGGCAGAACAGGAGTCTGAGGAGCTCAAGACGCTGCAACCATACACATTCAAAGCATGGGAACTTGATCTCAGAATTCTTGAAATTGGGCCTTCTTGCCCAAGAAACTAGCTGTGAAACCACATCCTTAGAGCTGTGGGTTTTGATTTAGGAATTGAAAAAGGAATCTTGAGAGTGAGATTCAAAGATGAAATCAGAGAATGAAAACTTTGAATTTTACTCCAGTCTCTGTCTTTCTATGTACTTTGATTCCACATGTCACCATATTTTGCACTGAGAAGAACAAAAGAGATGAGGAGGAGGATGGGCCAGTAGTGAGGAGAGCTTAAACTGTGCCACAGTATGGGGTGTCTTTAAACTCCCCACCCCAGAGGCAAGAAATATGGAAGTGTCCTTTCTCTTCTGATTCTCACAGAAGACAAAGAAGATCAGTTACAGAAGGGGAAAATAAAGGCAATAGGGGAAAGGGAGAAACCCATGTACAAGGCACTGTGTGCCCCATTTCAACACCATTAACCCACCAGAGAAGATGGTGATGAATGTGATTCGAGGTGAGCCTTTCTTTCTGGAGACTAATAAATGACATTCCCAGAAGGCCCAGGCATGGAAGCTGTAGCTGAAGGAATAGGCTTTAAGCCTCATCTGTAAATACACTGCCATCTTCCGGGAGTCCTTTGTTCTTGCGAAAGAGTAAAAAATCAGTTGCTGAGAACCTTTCTGGTTCTGCAGTTCAATCCCTTTCAGCTGACGACCTAGAAGAGAGTCAAGGAGTGGCAGAAATAGGAAAAGATAATTGTTGGAAGTAAGCTTGGAAATTGCAGCCGTTGGAGGAAGTCAGGCAAGGAAGAGGAGCTAAAGAAGGAGGAGCTTGCCAGGCTACAGAAAGCAGTGGAATGCAAGGCAAATGCAAACAGGCAAGCAAGTGCCCAAAGTGGAGTGGAAATCAGACTTGCCTTGGGCTGCACACTTGTCTCCAAAGTTCTCATCTTAATTCCACTGCTAAGCCAAGCTATGAGCTGTGGGTGCCCCTTGGCAATAAGCTGTTTTCTACATCACACAAAGCACAAAGAGAACCCTTACCCAGGCTCATTGCCCTACCATGTGTGGCAGCGTACATGATGCATGTTTTCTGGAGATCGTTTTTCATGCATTTTTGAAGTTAACAATGATAATCAACTCATTTAGGGCCCAATTAGAGCTCTCACAGTTATTTCCTTCAAACACTAATTGACCCTTTACTATTGGTCTTACCCTGGCTAGAATTTCCGGTGTTTATTTTTAGCATATTGTAACTCTATTGCACCTTATCCCCTTCCCCTTTACATATTTATTTTAAGCAGAAAATAAAGGGAGTTAAGTCCTGGAGGGGGTGAGGGAAGAGATGAGTGGTTTAAATAAATGAGCTCATTTGGCACCCACCAGCTTGCTGAGGGAAGCACTATGACCCAAATATTATAGAAGACAAAATTAAAACTTTGTGACATTGAGGAGCATTTCTCTAACAGGTAGAGTATAACAAAGTGGCATACCTCCATGTCTGAATTGATACCCCTACCCAAGGTTGTCCCTCTGCAGTAAAAGTTCCATCAGGAACTGGAAAGATGGCTCAGAGGTTAAGAGTGCTGGCTGCTTTTCCAGAGGTCCTGAGTTCAGTTTCCAGCAACCATAGGGTGGTTCACAAGCATCTATAACGCAATCTGATCTCCTCTTCTGGCTTTCAGGCATACATTCAGGCAGAACACTATATATAATAAATAAATCTTTAAAAAATTTTTCATCCAGACAAGCTAATATCAGCATACTGGTGTCTAGTAGATACAAGTCCAGCTAATGGCAGCATACAGGTGTCTGGTAGATACAAGGCAATTAGCTGCAAATGTGAAAACTCATAGTTATCTAGAATGCATAGTTTTATGAATGATAAATTGTACACTATTTAAGGCACACCTGTTTATAGTCCTGGAGTGCTCAGACGTGGATACAGTACTGTTTATTCACTATCTCTTCATTATTTTCTATATTGCTGGAAACAAGTCCTTCATTTCAACCTCTTTTTTTTTTTTGGTGCCCAGTTGTCTAAAATGCAACTCATGCTATTAGGATTCATTAGAGTATGTTGACCATTGTCCAGGCACTCTTGACACAAGAAGGGATCCAGTAGTCAGCAGATCTGGATCCAGCAGCTGCCTCTTCTACTCATACCCGATTTTAAAGTTACTCTTCAGGATTCTCATATATGGTTTTGTAATACATTCACAGTTTAGTTCAAAGATATAACTGAGTGAAATGTTGAATGAATGAGTGGATTTTCGACATAAACTATGAGTGCATATATAGTACTATTCACATCTTCAGGGCATGCTCTTCTTGGTGTGACTCCTTTTTAAGGAGCATTGTCCTAGACTTAAGCTCTTGGGGCACTGTACATTTAAAGATTTGATAACTAAACTCTGAAATATGAGTATCTGTATTTTGCTAAGCTATCTGAGAATATGCCTTTTCAGGGCTCTTTCAGTTTTTAGCTGTTTCACATTCTGCCTTGTAAGTCCTTAGATTTAGGATAACTTCTAAAATACAGCTTAAGCGCTCATCTGTGAGTAAAGCATATGTGCTTTTAAAATTATTTCACTGTTTTTTTGATTCTTAGATGATTCCAAGCAAGGATTTTGTGTTCCAGATAACACTTACAGACTAGAAAACTCTGTGCCCCGCTTTGTGTTGCCTCTTTATACTCCACTGTATTTATTATTTACAACTTTCTACCAGTAGATAATAGTGTTCATATATTCCACTTATGTGGTCGCTAGAGTCAGAGTTGTTAAGTAAACTTGACAAATTCATTTAACTGCTTTATGTTGGGGGCCTAGAACCCCATGTGAGGAAGTATTTCTGTCTTATATGCCTACCCTACAAGGGATGGGCCTTTGGAGAAGTGGTAACACCTCACATACATTCTCTAAGTTCAAAAGTCATGCAATCTCCTATTTGTTATAGTGACATTTTTCTGAGAAAATGGATGTCATCCCATCTTACAGATAGAAAAGGAGGGCAAGTGTCCCAGCTGTAAAAGCAGACAAGCAATAATACAGCTCAGCCTTCATCATTTCAGATGTCTTTCTCATGTTCCCATGTATCTTTGACGGCTGCATCGTTTTCCTTATGGCTTTTGTGTCTGGTTTGAGTATTAGAGCTTGGAACCTTCGAATACTGCATATTTCTGGAGAAATCATTTAAATGATAATACATTTCTTTGCCATAACATTTCAACCTGTAGGTGGCAAAGACATTACAGAAATCCGACAATTTTGTCTATGTGCTGCTAGGAATAAATCAATAGTTTTTCTGTTCCCACCAAAATTGCAGTAATTGTGAAGAAATGAGTAAAATACAAGATAGGCTCATAATAAGACATTAATATAGCAGCTATGCTGAGCATTTAAAACACCTGTTTCAATTCGATGTGTCTCATAGTATTGTTTCAAGTACTACAGTGTGATGATGGACATATGACATTGATTAAAAAATAATAGTAATAAAAATGATTCAATTAGACCATCCTAGTTCTGGATGATATACAACAGAGTGAAGCTGGTAGAATTAAAATTATTTATGACTTTGTTATCTATTCTTATGCATTCAACAGAAGCACACCCTTGTACTTTTTAGCTTGTATCTAAGATTTATTATTGTTGTAATGATGTGTTGTGTGTATGTGCATTTGTGTGGGTGTATGTGCGTGTGAGTACAGCTGTCTGTGGAGGGCAGAAGAAGGCATCAGAGCCCCGGAGCTGGAGTTAGTGGTTATTGTGAGCTGTCCAATGTGAGTGCTGGAACTGAACTTTGGTCCTTTGTAAGAAGAGCAAATACTTTAAACCACTGAGCCATTTCTCCAGCCAGCCTTGTACTTTAATATCCATCTATATCTATTTAGTATCTATCATCTGTCTTTCTTTTATATGTTGATATCTTCCTGTATATGTTTAATAAATATCATCTATATGTATATCTGTGTTTCAATACTGAAAGAGGATTTATGGTAGATTTCAGCATGCTTATTGAAAGAAAAGGCTGATTTGTTTTTATCTCTTCATCTCCCACTTCCTTTTTGTGCTTCATCTTTCAGTATCCACCAAGGTATACTATTTTTATTGTCACCATCCCTAGCTGGTATATGTAGTGGAAATTTAATCATTAAGTTAACAGATCTAATGAAATGTCTACACCACAAAAGACTCAACTCTTTTATTCTGATGAAAATTAACGCCATTCATTCGGTAAAATTATCTTGACATCTCTGCTCCATGTGATGTTCTAGTTGCTCCAGCGGTGACTCGGAAGTAGAATTTCTGCCTACAAGGTAGTTATATTTTAACAGGAAAAGAAGAAAATACATATGTAAACAAATGTGTAGAGGAATGGATGGGACTATTTCAGGTTACAATACTGTAAATGATGCCATGGGATTTTGGAAGAATGAGTCTGGAGGTGATTGTCTGGATTCTGGAGGGCGGAGTTCCAGGAAGTGACCTCTGTGGGATTATAAAAACCAGAATGCCACACAAAGCCTGATGCACACTCTAAAGTGCAGAGCAAAGTTTTATAACTAAATTTGGCATAAGTTTGAACAAGAGACCGAGTTGGAAAGTCAGGTGTAAAATCAGAAATGGTACCTGCGGTTACAGAGGCTGAGCAAGGAGATTGCAGGGCTTTTCTTCTTCAGCAGAAATCTTGGATTTTACTCCTCCTCCTCTGAGTGGGGAAATTCAAGATTTTAAAGCAATGAATGCTGTGGTGGTGTAACATGATTGACATTTTATAAAGACCATTCAGGTCTCTAGAAGGAGGGCACATGCCTTAATCTATCCTAAAAGATACATTGTTACAGTAGGTTTGCTTGTCAGAGTCTTTACCATTGTATGAATCCTGGGTTGGTACAGAGACAGGTCATAATTTGGCTTTTAAAATATTTTGTCATATGTGATGTTTATTTCTGCAGAAATATCTACAGTCAAGATGAGGTTGGGTGGTGGATCCCAGATCCCATATTCTATTTCTACACTGTCCTTTGTTTTTACATTATCTTTCGTAGACCAGTTAAGCTTACTTTCTATTTTCATGAGGAATTTCTTTTTCTGATAGCAAGTTTTATATTCTTGCTTGATTACAAGTCACTTTTTTTTTCTTAAGGGAGGAAGTGAAGGGGCCACAAAACACATCCAGAAGTCTAATTCTTCGTGACTTAACCGAAACAAGTAGCACAGAGGTGAAGGGTGAGAGACTTTCAGGACTCCAGTTTGAAAACTTTGCTTCAGCATCCTTGATTGCCAAGGTTACCATTTCTCAGTTATCCCACATCCCCCGTGTTCCTTGCAAGCTCCTGCTGCTCAGGCAGCAATTTCAAGGTTTTATCTTCTGTGTGCATTTACCCATTAGCTTGCAGTTTCTGTTCACTTGGTTTTTGTGGTTGGCAATTCGCTGAAATTTTACTGTTTTTACGGATGAATCTGACAGTTCTAATCTGTAGGAGAAGACTTTCGCTTGAAATCTAGTGGGTAGAAAATAGCAAAAAGGGCTGTCTCCTCCGCTGCCCTTGTACAAGGGTGAGAAGAAATGTGCCCCTCAGCTTTTCCCCTCTTTGTTTTTGTCTGTCAAAAAATTATTAATCACTCCATTATACCATTTTGCTCAAATCCAATTATTTTTTTCAAGTCAGAAGAAAGCTAGAGAACTGAATTCTTACTCTTTTTCTTCTTTTCAGTTCGCCTTTTCCCATTTCTCTGTCTCCTCTCACTCTGTTCCTATTTGTCACCTCCTAATTGCATGCTAAAGAGATAATTGACAGACACTTGCTTCCTCCTTGTGTTAAAAACTACAGAATATATTTGGCTAAAAGGTTCTTCAAATATTCAACAAATATGCACTTACCGATTATTAAACTAGAAATTGGACCGCACCACGCATATTCTATGAGTCACTGTCTCTGTACACAGAATTCTTATATTAGACTGGATTGAGATAAAAAGATGGATTGTAATGCAGTAGTGAACGACCACTGCAGCAAAATGATATTCAACATGGTCTTGAATAAATCCTACAGGAGGAACCCGAAAGTGCATGATGACCAGTGAATACAAGCTAGTCATCTGGGGCATTTGGGGAGAGTCGCTGGGAATGGAGGGTAGGTTTCAGCTGACAAGAAGTGAGATTTTGGTGGAGGCCACGGAGGAAATAGAGAAACGAAGAGGAAGAGCATAAGATTAGGGTCAGAAAACCCTCTGATAAGGACTCTGCCTTTTCTTTTTTTCTTTCTGAGACTAGAAGATCACATGAAGCTTTTAAGCAAGGGGACCTCATCATAGCTACTGATTTTCTAAGGCATAGAGATTGGATTATCTTTAGTTGATGATATTTAACCAAACTCTGAATATTTCAGTGTAGCTGGGAGGCTCAGATACACACTTTAAGTATGTGTGTGCAGGGGTAGGAAATCTGGGAAGGTCAGATGCATGCTTCAGCTTGTGTGAGGGGTACTGTGTAGTCAGAAATAGGAGGAACATACTGTGGCCAGTGACATGCCTTGTTTTATCATAGTAAAGTAGGTTAAGTGTGTAACTTAAGAGATACAAATGGGATATTATTGACGGACTGGACATAGTATTGATGGTATGAGAGGAAGAAAATAGTATTTTTACACACTTGCAGATGTAGACCTTCATTCTCATCTCTCGCTTTCCTGACAGCTTTGTGGGTATCTCTCTTTCCGTGCATCTTGTTACCAGCTGTCCCTTCTGCCACCTCATTTAGTGGGTGTGCAATGGAATGGGAAAATGATGGATTGTTGACCTTGTGGCAGAGATCATTTGTATCGGCGAAGCTGTTATCAAGAATTATGCTAAGAAGCTCTTGCTGTCTAATGACTTTTGCTCTGTGTTGTTACACAACAAGCACTGCTATGAAATTATGGGACTGGATGTAGAAGGGGAGGCACAGTGGCTGAAAACCTAAAACCAAGAGGATTTCAATCAAAACCAAGAGAGCTAAATGACACAAAATAATGTAATTAGAGATTAAAACCAAACATTTTGTTTACTGAGAGAGTTTTAGGCCAGGTTATTATTATAGCTTAGGGTTTCTCTAAAAGATTTTCCAATGATACTACTATTTTTCTATGCTACTATGGTACTCTGTAAAAACATATTCTGGAAAATGCTTCAAAGGAGGCTTATTTAAGAATATTCTTCTTAAAAACTTTATTCAATAATAAACTCCTTAAATTTGTTGAATCTGGAAACTTATTTTAAAATACATTTACCCAAGTCATCTTTCACTAATGCTGAACTAGCATTGCATGGGGCCAGTGATTTAGAGATCACAGTTAGGGAAATGTCAGTCTATAGATAATCAAATACTTGTGTTTAATATATGTTGTGAATATCAAATATTACGTGGACTCCTTCATTTATTCTTCATACCAGTTATTATAATTATGATCAATATTATTAAAACCCATACCCTACTGCCAATGAAAATATAGTTATGAAATAATTTATTCAAACTTACATAGCCAATAAACAAGAAACTTGATTTTTGACCCAGTGAGCATGTTTAAATGTTCAAACGTCTTTCCCTTTGCGCATTATCTTTGACATGTGACAAGGGGGCCACATGTTTTATATAAATATACCATGCTACAGTAGAAGAAACTTAAGCGGAGTACTCCAGTAGTTACAGGAGAAACTTGAAAACTATGGATCCAAAATAAGTAAAGTCGTGTAAGGGTCACTGTATTATTTATTCATCTAGTTGCCGTGACATAATATCTGTCAAGAGCACCGTAAGGGACGAGTTCAGAGGTGCAGTCCATATTGGTGGGGAAGTCATGGCAACAGGAGCCCGAAGCTTCTGATCACATTGCTTTTTAGGTCAGGAAACAGAGGGTGATAAATTCTCTTGCTCAGTTCACTTTCTTCCTTTGAAGGCCATGATCCCAGCCGACGAAATGTTGTCATCTAAAGTTAAGATAAATCTCAGCACCTCAATTAATTTAATCTAGGTAAGCCCTCATGGTCAAGTCAGTGCCTGTCTCCTAGGTAACACTGCCAAGATGACGTCAACCATTACAGTCATAATCAGGAACCCAGAGAGCATGGATCTGAACCCTGATACTTGGGAATTGATGTTTTTAAACCTTTGAACTTTTTTTTTCCCACCACATGATGTATATACTTTCCAAAGTTAGGAAATATTAATGCATATCCATATTAAAACATATACTACATCAAGCCATTTTTTCATGCATTTCTCCATGTAAAAGAACACTTTGAATTGTATACTCAGATTTGTTTCCTACCCCGGGTCATGGGTTGGAAGACAGGTTGTTTTTGGCGGGAAAGCTGTGACAAAAGAATAATTCAGTGACCTCAAGGGGAAGAAGAATCAGGCATGGCCAGGAAGAAACCCAGAGCGCTATTAGAAGCAAGACAGACCAGAGTCTGTAGGCTAAGCGACCGTTGAGTTAGATGTAGTCTCTGAATTTGGAAGGTACTGGGAGAGTTGTACATATTGTCCTTTCTGGTAAGAGCATCCACACAGAATCTAAATTACTTTTGTTCTGCTTCTGCCTAACCATTGCAGTAGCTTAAATAAGGATTTTAGAATTATGTCATTCTTGGTTTGAATATTTATTCTACCATTAAATGTGACCTTAAGAAAATGTCTAAATTGTATCAGCTACAAAATGAGGGTAGACATTATATTCTGAAGAACAAGAGAAATAATGTATAAGATGCTTGACAAAATAGATGCTGAATGTTTTGATAAAGAAGTAGTTACCTTTTTCCTTTCCTTAGTTTTATGAGTTCAGTTTGAAAATGTTAATATTTTTTTAATTCTGATTTTTTCCATTTTTCTCCTACTTCTGGTAAAGTACAATAAGTTTAATTCAACAGCATTGAGTCTCCCACTGCAGAGTGGTACACATTAGTTTGGCAAGATTAGCTGGCTACAAGAAAACTATGTTACTGGGCTATTTTCAAAATCCTATCTCAAATAATAAATTTAAAATGACTTTATTTTGAGCAGAATTCATCTAAGCAATGAACATTTATTACTTTGTGTGTGTGTATATGGGCGTATACATGCCATAGAACATGTGTAGAAGTCTGGAATTGAAAAAAGAACCTTCAGGGAGGGAAAGTAAACAATGTCATTTGAATTGCCATAACCAAGTTTTCTTAATAAAGTGCATTTATGTTTATATGAACAAGGAAATTTCAAGATTTCTAAGTTATTTTCAATTGATAAAAATGGACAAAAGCAAATTGTTGCTTGATTCTTGAATCATAAAAATGGCTTTGTTTGGAAAACTATTTCCTATTCACAGTTCTTATATAGTTGGGCATGGTACCTCATACATGTAATCCTCATTCATATTTGGGAACCTGAGGTAGGAAGTATATGAGTTCAACACCAGCCCATGCTACATAGCAAGACCCTGCTCCAAACAACAATGACAAATATCACAACCACAAATAATGGAAATAAAAACAAACTAAACATAGTAACATAATTTATATAAATAGAACCTTCAATGTGAGAAATTCAGTTTCCTGGGGCCAAGGTCAAGGTGTCATGAAAGACTTGAATGTAGAACAATTACAGAAATACAATGATTATATGTTCTTAGGATTTGTCTTGCTTTTGTTTCACAGGATGAGTAAGAGATACTTACAGAAAGCAACAAAAGGAAAGCTGCTGATGATCATTTTTATCGTGACCTTGTGGGGGAAAGCTGTTTCCAGCGCCAACCATCACAAAGGTGAGCTCTGCGTGGCCTGCACTGTCTGTGTGAGATGGTTCCTTTGAACAGAGTGCAATATGCTG
This sequence comes from Ondatra zibethicus, assembly GCA_004026605.1. Classification (NCBI taxonomy): domain Eukaryota; kingdom Metazoa; phylum Chordata; class Mammalia; order Rodentia; family Cricetidae; genus Ondatra; species Ondatra zibethicus. The sequence continues at coordinate 14,713 of PVIU01016604.1, read as the reverse complement.
TCTTCACTGGTCTGCTCAGTTTTGTTAGGTATGGGCTCCCCCTAGCAATTTTCATTTTCTCTCAGTAAAAATGCAGAGAGCTGTCTTCGAGTTGACTTTGAAAGGAGAAACGTGGTGTTTTCAGGATGACTGCCAGGCTGCAAATACTGTTCAATGAATGAAAAATTCTGTCGTCCCTCCATTTTTAAGGATAGCGATGTTAAAATGTTGACTTGGTGTGTAATAAAGATGAATTTCAAACTGCCCTTATTTTCATAAAGAAAACATTTTTCATGGTACATATGTTAATCATGTGTATACACTATCTGCAAAGTTTTCCTTTAGAGTTTTGCAGACCATGTCTTTTTTGGCATTGTGCCTCTCTGTCCGTCATTTGGACATTGTTTCTACCATGATCCTCAATAGGCTCTGTGCTACCACGGAAAAGTGAGAATATTTGTCTATTTGTGTGCGCTGTCAGCTCAGAAACACTCCCTTTTCTCCTTTCTTGCCACTGGACTCAGCATAATGAATGGCTGCCTTTTCCAAATGAGTTTAAATGGGGCTATTTCTGCATTATATCTACCATAACCAAGTACTCATAACCTGAGAAGTCAATTTAGATTTTTCTGTGAGAATCTGTTTTTATGTTTTGGAGTTTTGCTGTTCAATTCTCTGTCTACCATGAAGGCTAGCCATTTCCTTTCTTATTCTGTTTTGGGGTAAAGGAGGAATTAAGAGTGCTTTGGATTGGCTAACACTTAAATTATTTACACACCTGCATTTAATTAGCCTTGAATGGAACATTAACACAGAGAGATGAAAGATGTGGTGGGAGAACTGATGTTGATATAACAAACCCCTCCCTTTGCCTTTAAAACAAATAAATAAGACTTTACATGAAGGAGAGTTTTGTGGAGAGTTTGTTTATATTTTGTGATTCTGTTTTTGGGCTCTAGAGGCATGTGTGTTTGTAAATGTACATTTTTCTTTAAATTAGCCCATGCTCTGTCAATCAAACTTTTAAATCTCTTTAATAATCATTATCTTGGTTTGCTTTGCTGTTGCTGTGCTACAATATTCTGATAAGAGCAACTTAATCACAATTCCATGTTATAGTTGATTGTCGCCGGAAAGTCACAGTCGAAGGAGAGTGTGGGAGCTGGTCACATTTCCTCTATCTATAATCAGTATAAACTGAATGCCATCATAAAAGCCACATGTAAGATTCCTTAAGTCATGCTGTATAGTTCTAGCTTCAGAGCTGTTAGCTCTTCTTACTGCTTCTTAACATGATACTTTACATCTTTTTTCTTTATTTTATTTATACATTTTGAAAGATGTTTATTTAAATATTTTATTTATTTAAATTATGTGGGTACATGCTTATCTGTGAGTGCGGGTGCCTATGTAGTCCAGAACAGAGCCTCTGCTATCCTGGAGCTGGAGACTGAACTCAGGACCTCTGGAGGAACAGCAAATACTTTTACCTGCTGAGCCATCTTTCCAGTCTCATAGTATAAAACACTGCATTGTATAAGAAAATGTCAACTGCCAAATGCAATCCATTGTGCAGCAGAGAGTCAAGGTTATTCTCTCTTCCATTTCTGCCTTGCCATTAGTTTGCATAAAGATTTTATGAGCGATCTCTCTCTCTTTTGTCTCCCTTTCTCTCTCCTCCTTTCTTTTCTTCTTCTCTCCACTCATTCATTTTGTCTTGAGTTATTTCACACACAGAATTATAAGGGGAATGTAAATACCAATTGTATAGCACATGCTCATAAAAATGAACCCAGTGTTCTCAACAACAAGTTGGGAAGTATACCCCTTCTAGTGCTCTTGAACCAACAGTGTCTGCAGACTGATTTCATCCCACACTTCCATAGTGTACTAGCATAATCATTGTTCTAAATGTTCCATTTAGAATGCCTTTATATTAACAATAACCTCTTCATGTGAGCATGAATGCACATTTCTAACAGCAATTTCCTTAGCTTGGGTAGTTCTTGAATTTGTATACAGTATTAGACAGTAAGTATTCAATTGTAATTTTTCTATTTTTCCAAACAGTGCTTTTAAGGTATGTTATAAAGTATAACACATCGATTTCACACAGTTGATCCATGTTGCATGAAGTTACTGCAAACATACTAAAACATAGACATTTTGCATCTATTTTCTTTGTGTTTTGAACAACAATTTAGGAGTATTATTGTACACTGCTTTCAGTGCACACGTGCAAGTTTCTTTGGAGGTAACGGTGCTGAATGGTCTAATAGCACAGATGAAGTTGCTCTGAGTATTTCCTTTTTGTCTTTTTGTCCCCTCCCCGTGTTTCTTCTTCCATCCTGAATATACCTCACTTTTATTATTTTGTTCAGATATTGGTCGATTTGTTAATTTTCAAAAGACCAATTTTACCTTTACTGTTCCTTTCATACAATTATGCATTTTATTATGTAAGTTATGTATTTTATTCTGCCCATAAAGTACTAAAACAATAGTACTATGAATTTATTTGTTCTTATGTGGCAGATACTTTAGTTACATCTCTTTCATGCCATCACCATCACCTGTGTTAGGGCCTTCGACCTTCATAGGGTTTCCAATGCTGCTTCTATAAAATCCCCAGGCTACGCTGCCACTGGCTTCACCTGTCACAGATCTGCCATTTCCATAGCTGTTTGGTAAGGCCTAAATGTTTATAATTTAATTAACTTCCTCAGTTAGGCAAAAAATACTTGCGGCTGTTTCCTATTATAAAGGCAAGACCTTAGAGATAGATATCTGGGGTATCTACCTTGGAATGATGATATTTGCATTCAGGATAATAATAGGGTGAGAACCTAGGATCCATTCCAATCCCGGCTCAGTGAAGCAAAACAAGATTTACTCTTTGGGGTATGGGAGCACAAAAGCTATTTCTTCCTTGCATCTAACACATCCTTTATTCTTTGTCACTCTTCTGTGCATGTCCCCTCTACATTACATGAACACGTTTTGATGAAATTTAGGCAAGTCAGGCTGATTCAATTACAATAAGAAACCAGTCTCTGGTTCCTAACACCTTGGTGAATGCTCAAGGCAAAAATATTTAAAGTAATCTAGCATCACTGAAGAACATCCTAGCTAGATACTAGCGCATCTAATCTTCATAACAGTTGATGAGATGGCTACTATTGTATAACAGCTTTTATCTATCAGAATCTGATTAGTAAATGTTGCAAGTGGGATTCAAAACTGACAGCCCTGCTCTGTGTCGTCATGACATATCTGGTGCTGAAATCCTTCACTACTGGGTTTGTTTGTTTGTCTGGCTTCTGAGTCCACGGATTAATATTGTTCATGAACAGAATATAGGTGTTATCTCTCCTACCAGTGAGCTAGAATTCCAGTCAAGTGTAATGTGCATGATGACATTCTCAGCACTGCTCTCTCTGTGTAGTTTAGTTTTTGCATTACATTTCTACTTTTCAGATACTTCTGTGCTACACTTTGGAGTATGTATTCAGGTCTTTCAAAAACATTCATGTTTTCTTGTGTATGAGTTATACTTTCTTCCACTAATAGGCTTTAGTTTTATTTATTATATGCCTCTAAAATTGTTTTCTTTCCTGAGAATTTTCTGCAATATAATGTCTTTATGGTATTCACTCTTATTTTCTGCTTTCCATCTTATGAGATTTTCTAATTTGTTTTGTGAAATAAATTAGATATTTAGTCCTCTTCAGAAGGAGGGACTATATCATATTTATATTTACTCTACAGTTTTGTGAATATTTATTTAAATTTTTTAGTTTTTTGAGCATTTTATGAGTACTATATTTACATCATTCCTACCCCTCCCCTTCACTCTTCTGAATCCCCCAACCACCTCTCAAAATCACAACGTCTTCTTTAATTGTTGTTGTTTTGTACACACACACACACACACACACACACACACACACACACACACACACCCCGTGCTAGGTCCTTTAGTGTTACTTTCATGTATATGTGTTTAAAGCTGCCCACTTGAGACTGGATAGGCTATCAGGGCACTTGTCCCTGCAGAAGGCCAATTCTTCCTCTTTCAGAATCCATTGGTTGCCTGTAGTTTTTTTTTTAATTGATTTTTATTGAGCTGTACATTTTTTTCAGCTCCCCTCCCTGCTTCTCCCCTCTCCCCCTCAGCCTTCCCCCAAGGTCCCCATGCTCCCAATTTACTCAGGAGATCTTGTCTTTTTCTACTTCCCATGTAGATTAGATCTATGTAAGACTCTCTTAGTGTCCTCATTGTTGTCTAAATTCTCTGGGATTGTGGTTTGTAGGCTGGTTTTCTTTGCTTTATGTATGCCTGTAGTTTTTGATCTAGTGGTTCATCTTTGTGAAATTTTCTCCATTCCTATCAACATGTCATTAAGGCACCCATATGATTGAAATTTCATCGGTACAGTTTTTCTATTGTGTCCAGAAACACTTTTCACAACCGACTTACTTGTCCTCTGGTACTTAAAATCTTTTTGCTCCCCTCTTCCATCTTGATCTCAGAGTGAAGGGGTTGTATTGTGTTGTAGATGTATCAGCTGGGAATTGGCACCCCATAGTCAATTGTTCTTGCGTTTTGACTAGTTGTGGTTTTCTGTGATGGTTTTTGTTTGCTGCAAAGTGAGTCTTCTTTGAATAGGGATGAAAGCTATGTGTATCTGTGGATATAAGAATAGTATGTAGGATGCAGTTGGGGATTGTGCTGGTTTAGGAATGTGGCAATAGAGAGTCCATGATCTCAACAGCCACAGGTAGTTGGCTTAGTTTACAGTGCCAGACAGAAATTTCCTCCTATTGAATGAGCCTCATATCCAATTAGGTGCCTCTTTCTTTCTTTCTTTCTTTCTTTCTTTCTTTCTTTCTTTCTTTCTTTCTTTCTTTCTTTCTTTCTTTCTTTTTCAACCCTGAAATGTAAGTGCTACCATTTTACCTTGTGTATACCTTTCCATGCTGGCCATTGTGGTGGCTTATGGGGTTTACAGAGGAATAGGAGGTTGTAAATTATACCACCAGAACACTATAGATAACCATCTCCTTCCAACAGCATTTACTCTTATCTGGGATGTTTGTTTGATGTTTCACTGAGAACTCTACCCCTACTTATCATGTGCTTCCCCACCCCACACTAACTGATGAATACAGCTGGTGGAAGGAGTGCAAAGAGGTACCCTAATGGGATCATTTTTCACCCAACATATTCTTTTCAGCTGCCAGAGCAATTGCTGCCCAGATCATTTACCCCACTGATATTTAACTCCCGTTTTGCTGATTTACAGCTCTGAGAGCCTAGGCTGATACAGTTATAATCAAAGTTTCTTATTTATCAGAACTTTCTCTTTCCTCCAATAAAAAGTATTGCATCTGTAGAAATAAGTACTCCTGTACTGACTAAATCCATCGTCATTTTGTGGAAATATTTTATATTGGATACTTGTAATGGAAAAGTTGTTTGTTTACACAATATTTTTTGAGTACCTGCATCAAGGCAGAGAATATAGTAGTCCATAAAAGAGATAAAAATCTTTGTCTTATGGAGCTTTTATCTCTGAAGTAGGAAAATAGATAAAAAGAAAAGGAAATAAAATGGTATGTTTTATGGGATAAATGCTGTGGCGAGCGTATAAAGGAGGAAAGAGGCATAGGAAGTGCTGAGGAGGGATTATATGTTTAAATAAGGCCTTTGGGCATAACTTCACATTTTTTTTGCAGGGAGATATCAAGGGGGTAGAATGTTCCAGGCAAAAGATCCATAAGTATAAATGTTTCCAAGCATTCTTGGAGACAAGGAGAAATACTTAAGAGGAAGGTGTGCATAGAGCAGAGAATTGTGAAAAGGTAATTTCAGAATAGACAGATGTACACTAAAAATGATCAAATCAATAGATAGCTGCAGCAATATACTAATGCAATAAATCCTGCTCTCAAGAGCTGCCAAATGGAGAATTATGTCACCCTGTTTACTTGCTATGACACAGGGACACCCTCGTAATCCACTGCACCTTTTCCTCAGGGACCAGATATCTGAAAATCAGAAACTGTTGTCACCATATTAACAAACTTCTGTTCTTTGGGGAATTAACAGTTCTTCACAGAGAGACACATAAGTTTATTGTTCACGCTGCCTTGAAAAGATTCTGCCCTGAGTTCTTATAATTATATTGAGCTGGGCATTTCAGGGCGGGGGGGGGATTAGCTGAGAACATTGTGACAGTCAGTCAGAAAATATAAGCAATATTTTCCCCTTGGAAGCAATTACATTAGCTACAGCTTCAGATACTGGGGATCAGAGAGGAAACATTTTAGTTTAGGTCTCCAAGTTCCCAAAAGAAAAATATAGCCATTAATCTTAGAAAGCTAATATGTTTTTGTGTCTTTTCTTTGTCTACCCACCACATCCAAACTAAATCTAAAGCGAACAATCAGTAAGTATTTGGGTTGGATATATAGTGTGAGAACTATACAGAGGAGAAAAAAAAATCCTAAAAGTTAGTTTGAGTAACTAAGGTTAAATACAGGCTAGTCTCACTGTAAATCAATATAATTAATAATTTGTTAAAACTCATGATGGAGTTTATTTTTTTTCTAAGAAAATTTAGTTGAAAAAAAGATTTCAATTGTTGGATAAAATAACAATGGTTAGAAAGTTTAAAGGTAGCTCTTAAGTTGAATTTTGGTTTATTTGATAGCTTATTCATTAATTCAAATAACTACTCAGGAGGCAGAATATAATACATTTTGTATCTGTGAAATGTTGGACTTTAAGTAGAGTTCCAGTGGGACATAATTAAGCAAAATTGACAGAATCAATGTCCTAGTAGAGTTTATAGTGTATCCAGGGAGAAAAGCCCTGATGTCATATGTCAGATAGTCTCACAAATAAATGTTTCATTACAAGTGATATTAAAGTGCTATAAAGATAAAATTTCAGAATGATTAGTGTTACGCCCAAATCTGCGAAGTTCCTCAAAAACCAGGAGACCGAATCCCATATGTAAAAGCAAAGAGCCTTTATTTTATGCAAAATTGGTCTCTTCCCTTATCCAACATATTGGAATAAACCGAGAGCCCCGAGCTCAGTTAGAATAGTAGCAAAGGTGGGGGTGAGGGGTTTCTGAGGTTCAGGATCTCTGATTGGCTGACATTTGTCTAGGGGGTGTCCTGGTGAGTGTGTTCTGGCAGGTGGTCCTATTTACAGCAGTTGGAATGTTAGGCATTTCCTTTGGAGGGTCTGTTCTTGGGTGGTGCTCAGGTAATCACAGTTTGTGGTACTTCCTGCAACCAGGTATTGCTTCAGGGTAAACTACTGAGACTCAGGTCTCCATTAAACTTATCCATGGCTGAGTCCTACTATGGCAGGTGATAATGGTTGGAAGTAAAGAACTTCCTTTGGGCAATCTGTTCATATTTAGCTTATCATGGCTGGCTCCTACAATTAGAACACATAAGCTGCAGAATGGATGAGAGGACACAGGAGAACCCCCCCCCCCTGTTTTTTAAGGAAGAAAACTTGATGTAGGATCTGAGTGGGAGAGGACACAGAGCTTCTGTGCACACCACAGCTGAATCTGACTGCAACAAACTAGCAAAGGATTGTGGGAAATCTACTATCAAAGGCTTTTTGCTCTTCTCCATAGAGAAAGAACACAGAGGAGTAAATGTTTGAGGAGAAAATGACAAATCTCTGCCACAAGAATATTTATAAATAGTGTCTAAAACTATTGTTGTGCCCCACAAATAAAGGCATACGGAACTTCCCCTCTTCTAAAATATATATGTTGCTAATTAAAATAAATCCATTAAATGAGGACTAGGTTAATTCATATAATTTATTCTTTTGAATGCCAGTAAATAGATAAAATTAGTTCTAGGATTATTTTCATTTTCTGTTATTTGGATTCTTCACCATTCCTTTGAAAAAAACTTTTTTTTCCAGTAATAGAGATTGAACACTGGGCCTTGTTACACGAGGTTACTGCTCTGTCCTGAGCTGTAATCCTCAATATTTAATAATGCTATTGGTTTGTTGGAGAACCACAGCTTTTAAAATGTGGTCCTATTAATTTCATTGCATATCTTTCAGTTTATATGCTTTCAATTATATATATATACATATATATATAATTTGAGAATTACTAGGTCAACTGGTTTGAATAGTAACATGTTACTGTATTTTGACAATGATTCTCATAATTTATATATATATTTAAAATTAAAATGTATCTTTCCCCTATTTTGTCTTTTCCCCCAGCTCCTCCCAAGCCACCTCTTTCCAATTCATTCTATGTATAGCACCCAACCTAACTCTTGAATTGATAGCTTCTTTTTCTCTATTATTATTCTTGTGCATGTGTGTGTGTGTATGCACAAACACAACCTGCTGTGGCCATTTTTATTGTTTGTGTTTATGTGGTTTGAGGGCTGACCGCTTTCCTATTGGATAACTTTAGTGAGGTTTGTCCCTGGCAGAGGTAATTCTCCCTCTCAGCAGATTAGTTGTCTGTAGCATTGTCTGGAGGTAGAATCCAGTAAGATTCTTCCCCTTCCCTGTTATCATGTCTATTGATATCACCACTTTTCAGGTCTTATTTATGCAGAAATTTCTAGGAGACACTGTTTTATGTTATTCAAAATACATTTTATATGACTTATAATATAAAATATTGGGAACTGTAGAGGGAAAAAACAAAGAATTTTTAAGCACCCATAACCCCGCTATACATATCTATTTGTAGCCCCTTTCTTACTTATGCTGTGATTTCTTCTTGTTTCCTTCAAAATATTTGTTTAGCCACCTTGTCTTATTCTCTAAGCTCTTTTAAGTCTTCCTAAGTAATACTAACGTTGTGTGAGCACTGATATATACAATTGGTTTGTATTTGCTTAACTATATTTGTAGGGAGAGAATTACTAGGTCAACTGGTTTGAATAGTAATGTGTTAATGTATTTTGACAATGATACTCATAATTACTAAACAACTTTGTGTTTACTTGAGGGTATTTGAAAAAATAAGAGAATTGATTAGGTAACAATGTTACTGGACTCATAAAGAATTCATTAATTAACATTCATGCATGTTTAAATAAATGACTTTTGATCTAAGGTGTAAGGTAACAAATGTTTTCTTCCCATCAGCAGGGAACTCAAATGCCCATATTTATAAATGTTAGTCAACATTTTTTATTATTCTCTTAGAATTTTGCCAATTTCATCTCCTTTTTGTTTGCAATTCTTATTAAAGATGATAAATGCTTTACTAAATTTGTTACAATTGATATTTTTATTAATTCCTTTTCATATCTTTATAGTTGATTTTATAACGTGATATAATTTTTGTAGTTTATGAGAGTATTTCATAAATGATTAACACTTTATCCATCAGGTTTTGCATACCCAGAGTATTAGCAGACAGGGCAGGAGCCCAGCTACAAAGGCTTACAGAGCCTGACACTGGTATGGCCCTCTGCTGGGACTGAATCCACCCCAACTACCCGGCTACCCTTTTTAGTAAGAAGAAACGATTGCATATTTTTAAAACCTTTAATATTGTTTCTTTATTTTTTAAAATATGCCAAACTCTCTTTAGTTTTGTTTTTTTAAATCTCTTTTAATTAGTGAGTGAATCTTTTCAAGATTTGGTTTTGATTTCTTTCGCTTTTATTCTGTGGTTTAACTAATGCTTTTGTCTTTTCTTCTGCCTTTGTTCCCTTCGCTATGTGCTTGAATCACTTTTTCTTTTTCTCTTTTTTCCTCTGTGTCTAGTAACCTTCTAGTTTTCACCTTCCTTTGTAGAACTGTTTCTTCATGTTTTATTTTTCATATAAGAAGTTAATTCTCTCATCAATAATTAGGATTTTCTTATACTTTTACTTTTACTTTTTCTTGTGATTTCTCCTGGGATAGGTCCTGCAGCATCTTAAGGAGCACATGATCCAGATACAACAACAACAACAAAAAAACCAAACTAAAATAAAACCAGAAAAAAACAACAAACAAACCCAAATTTACTTCAAGACCCTATAGCCGCTAGTCACACAAATAACTAAATGTATCAAAATAAATTGTTTTCTAAACTGTAGCTCTGGAATGCTGATTTATCCCCACTTTTCACTTCTTTTGTTCCATTTTTTTTCCTGAAGGGAATGTGAGTAGATAGGTGTGTGTGAAGTAGAAGGGAGGCACGACAGCAATTGTGCCCAACAACGGCCCAGCAGGACAAGCTCAGCTAAGGGAGTGGTCTATGGCTATAGGGGTGTGGGAGTGGGGAGGTGGGGTTGGGGGGAGCTTGCTTAGTCAGGCCCACTCTAGCTCTTAAGCTTGGGGAAAATAGCACATTTTTGGGGGGTGAGGGTGGGGCTGAAGACAGGCAGTAGCTCTCACTGAGAGACCCAAGAAGAGAAAGCAAACTATCATTGGCTTGTTTGCATAGACCAGAGTCCAAGAATCCCTCCTAGGTTCACTGAGGGTGGCAGGCTCTTGAATGAGAACAGGTCTACAGTGTTTCTGATGTTAAGGCACCTGCTTATTCTGAATTAGCTTTTTCTAGATGGTATATACTTGTAAGCGAGGGTAAAGAAACCACTGAAATGGCTGCTCCACGGTTAGGGGGAAGGTTTAGTGTAGAGAAGAGAGAGAGAGAACAGCCAGAGGCATCTGGAGAAGTCCAGAGCAGAGAGAGAAGGAAGCAGAATGACCACGGCCCAGGCTAGAGAGGCAACGATCCTGGAAAAATCATGGGGTTTACAAGGAAGACCAGTAGCAGAGAGGAGGGAAGTCCGTGAACTGGAGCAGCCTGGGAGTTTAGGTAGAGAAGGAAGTGACGAGGGCCAGGAGGCTTCCCATGTACTTTGAAATACAGAACAGGTACCTGTGAATAGGGACTGAAGGCTTCTCCCCAGCATGGGCTTTATTATATAGCCATGGATATACGCCTAAGGAAGTGACTCTTTCTGGCAGATAGAAAACTGTTTCACAGGTTCCCAAGGAATGCTGCCTGTTGGGTTTTGGTTCCTGCAACAGCAGTCCTTCTGTGGTCCAGTTTGAACAGAGCCAAAACTGTCATTTTGGAGTTCCCTTGCCACCTGATAATACTTCCTCTTGAGATTATTTCACCATCATTCCAGCAATATAGCTGATGTTTCATCTCATATACCCAGATTGTTCTTTTATCTTTTATTTTGATGAAGTATTATCTGTTGATGATCTGTGAGAAGGAAAAAAATCAAGAGGGCCACATATTCAGACTGATGTCTTTGGTGTACCCTGGTGGTTAAGTGATTGTTTGGCTAGGTATAGAATTATAAGGAAGGAATAATTTTCATAAATAAGACAGTATTAAAATTTTTGTTTTGGTTGTGTTGTTTTGAAATTATAATGTGATGATTGTTGATATCCTATACTTTTGTTATGACTGTTTTTTTTCTTCCTCTCTCCTGTTCTGTAATCTTAAATTGGCATGTCTGTTGCTGAACATTCTGTCAGGAACTACTCATCCCCACTCACTTGGGTCTTTATGTGGAAACTCAAGACTTCAGTTGTGAGAGTGTATCTGGAATTATTTAATTGAGGATTGTTAATCCCAAAGATTGGAGGAGAAAGATCACCCATGCTAATCATCATGGCCAAATTAATTAAAGTAAGTTTTTATTATTCATGTACAAGGCTGCCTCCCCCTAAGATGGGCTTTGAGAGGTCAGCACTGGATATGAGGAACAAGGTTTTTATAGCTTAGGGAGAGGGGATTTGCAAATGGGAGATTTGGTAGGCAAAATATGTGGGGTTACAGGAACAGAGCATAACAAGATGGTTATAACAAGGTAGTCATAACAACCTTTTGAAACATAGGTAGGATTGCAAGAACTTTTTGAAACAAAGATATGATCACAATTTGGTTCTAAGGCAGTCATAACAATAGGTGACCATCATATCCTTTTGAAACAAGGGCATGGTTATTGTCATTTCCTGGAACAGGCAGTACAGAACCATTTGTAGCTAAGAGTTAAGGTTGCAGGTGGGGCATAGCCCAATCCTGGAGAAACAGAGGTTTAATCACAAGCATGAATGAGCCTAGTTTCTCTTTACTAGAATTGCTTTCCTGCCTAAGATGGAGGTAGGCTTTTTCATCAGGATCTCCTCTATTCTTTGACTTGTACTTGCTTTTATTTTTTATCTCTTTTTACTCTACTTTAAAAATGGGCATTTGATCCCCTCTATTGTCTAAATCTGTGTAAAATTATATATTTCCTTTAATGCTTTTATAAGTGTTTATATCTTTTGAATGTTGTCTTCTGAGTATTTCTTCTTGTTCATTATCTCATTTTCTGGGATCTCCCCCCACTATGTTGTTTTCTCTCTTTAATGCTCTAAGTATTCCTTTGATATTTGATAGTATAAGCATTGTTTTGTCAACAGGTCAGTGTGGCTTGCAAAATTTGAAATTCAGTATCAAAGATGAAGAAAGGCCTTAGTGGATAATTACCATTGTTAGTATGTTTTGATTTTTCCCTTTGGAACTGGCCAGATACTTTACATATGAGTCCTCTTGGCCAAGACCATTAGAGATCTGAGAGACAAAAGCTGCTGAAGTTGGGGTTGGAACATTTCATATTCATCTTTCTGTGGTTTAATCAGTTCTCCCCCCGGATAGACAGCAGTCCAGTAACACGAAATGATGGAGAGTAACGGCAGATTTAGAAGCTTCTCAGGTGACCATGCTCTGATCATGGTCCTCACCCCTCATGTCCACTGTGACTTGATGCTTCCAATCCCTTTTTCCTTTGATGGATCTACACCAGTGGTCTTCATTAACTCACTGCCAAGACTTTGATATCATTGCTTATTGCTTAAATGAATTTAGCAACAATGATGGTTTTGATTAAACTGTTTCTAAGGTTTTACGTATTATTCCTGGCGTGGCAGAGTGTCTTAAAATTTCAACCATCTCTACTTTGGCCCCAAATCTTTATCACATCCTCTGCCATAGTTCAATAAATGCAGAGCAAGAGCTGAGTGAAAATATTTCTATTTTTTAAAAATATGCCTTTTTCATTTTTGGAGATCTATTGAGGTGTAGTTAGCAAAAATTTCATATGGTTGGGTGTAGTGCTTGATATTTTGGTATATGTCTGCATTGCAAAATTAATAAATCCATTAACCTAAGTGGGAATGCTTGACATCTATCCTCTTAGGAATGTTCAAGAATGTGATGTGTTGTTATTGACCATTGCTATTGTGTTATTTCAGATTTCTAGTGCTTATTCATCCTATACCGGAAGGCCTTACCTTGTAACCAATGTCTCCCCTTTTCTCCTACACCTTCTTGTAACATTTTCAAATAATGCTATGATACTGTATTTTCATATTATGTGACGATATCTTGTTCCTAACTTGAGTTTCTTATTTCAACTTTCTCATTCATGTTACTGATCTTAAACTGGGTGTGTTTTAAATTTTCCTTCTTTCTTTGCATTCTATTAAAATTCTTGGTTTCCAAAACAGGTTATTTCCAATATAGGACCACCTCTCTGATTTCTTAATATTCGTGTGAACTGTTTTCACAGATCTGTGAACTTAGCTGTAGACTTGGTAAGAGGCTTCCTCCCTAGATATCCAAATCACTCGCACGCTCTTCAGTCTCCTCCTCCCAGCATAGTCAAAAGGGAATGGCACTATCTCCTGATGCGCTGGTGGCCTCTAAGAAGGTTGCTGAGTTGTGAAGGTGCAGAAGGCATTACATAGCATGATATCACCTACCAGTATCTAACATGAAAACCCAATGACATTGTCTCTTTTGAATATATTATGTGTGAAATTTGAATTTCATATTGCTGAACACCTGGGCTGGTTGAGTTTTTAAAGTACTTCTTTTATTTTTGAGATTATAATATAGTTTTATCATTTCCTCCTTCCCATTCTTCCCTCCCATATAAACCTCCTTTCTCTCTTTCAAGTACATGGCCTCTTTTTTTTTATTAATTGTTATTTTATACTATGTATCATGTATACATACATTAATTTACATAACTATAACCTATTTTGTTTGTATAATGTCACTTGTGTGTATGTCTTCAGGGCTGGCCATTTAGCATTAAATAAACAGTTGTTCTTCTTTCCTCCAGGGAAGACTATTTCTCTTGCTCTTAGCAAGAGCCAAAGGATCGGGGACTTTGCTGTGAGACTAAGTATTGCAATGATGTCAGAAGTGTGTTGGTTTTTGTCAGTTTGACACAACCTAGACATATCTGGGAAAAGGGAATCATAATTGAGAAAACACCTCCAGAAGATTGGCCTGTATTTATATCTGTAGGGAATTTTCTTGATTAACATTTGATGTGGACTGGGGTCTTTTACGCTGTAAAGAAGCAGGTTGAGCAAGCCCCGAGGAGGAAGCAAGTAGGTATCATTCCCCCATGGCTTCTGCATCAGTTACTGCCTCTGCGTGTTTGCCTTGAGTTCCTACTCCTACTTTCTTTAGTAATGGATTGTGATATAAACCTTTTCTCCTGAAGTTGCTTATGCTGTTGGTATCTAATCACAGCAATAAAAACCCTAACTGAGACAATATTTACTAGATGTTACAAAAGAGTTTGAATTTTCTTATTTTATATAGATGGTTAAAGTATTCCAGCATTAATTAAGACACTGGATTTCTAAACAAGCTGAATTATATTTAAAATGTTTTCATAGTTTTTTCCTGTTTTATGGGTG
>PVIU01016603.1:0-44521 GCA_004026605.1 Ondatra zibethicus | reverse complement strand
GTAGAAAGGGAGGGGAAAGGAAGGGAGGTTGAACAGAGAAAAATGTATAGCTCAATGGAAATAATAAAAATATTTAAAATAAAAATAAGCTTAAAGGACTTGACCTCTAAATATTGCTCTGATTATTTCATAGAGGAAGTGTAACTAAATCTACACAGCAGAAAAGTTGGTTGTGAAATCTATACACAAATGGGATTGAATACTAGAGATAGGAATAAGTTCTATACACTTATTAGTTTATTAGTAGCTATCATCTGATACCTGTATGTTCTGATAATGGTGATGAGACTATGGAAGTCAGAAAGGCTACCTTAGAGAAAGATATGACACCTAGATCTTTAGATACAAATGAAAATCTCACTCTTCCTTGATAATCACCTCTTCTGCTATTGTGCAAACCAACAATTGTGGGCCCATATTTCATATAAGATATTTGCAGGCAAGCTCTGGCCATGTCTAATTTCCTTGGCAGCTGCAGACCTGCCAAACAAGCTGCCCACAAGACAAAGGCCAGGAGGTATGGCTCCTTCCCCTTTATTGTGTAGATTGCCTGGGAAAAAGTGTTGATTCCAAAGCTAGTAAATTAAGTTGCAGTGTGTTTTGCTAGCCCGTGTGCCCTGGAAAAGGATTATTAATGAGGTGTTTTGTAGAATAAACGCGGGTAGATCTTTAGGTTTGAAGAAGCCTGAGATGCCCTTCCGAGATGACTGTATGAACTGTGTCTCATTATTTCCATGCGCCTCCATACCAATACACTTAGGGTAAGGTAAATAGTTTCTATGTTGGGGCCACGATCCCTGACACGCTATCAAGATGGTCAATGTCATTCAGATTTTGATTATCTATAGTTCATCAAAGATTCAGTTACTTCAATACTTTGACCTTTTGGTACCAAATGGACTATGTGCTCATGGGTACTATCACATGCATCTTTGTTCTCAGTTTCCCAAAAACATGGAAGTAAAAGTGCATTTAGAAAAACTTTGAACAAAAATTGGACCAAGAGAGTTTAACTTCATTCTTGCAAGACAAGTGATGAAATGAAGATTTGTATAGCTTCCAAAAGATGAAGCTGGTGCCCTGTTTTCGCTTCAACCCACAGTGCAGGTTTGGATCTGGTTTCATTTCTTTGTACTTATCAATCCTTAAATGGTAGGAACACGTTTGCTTTACTTAATCTCATCAATATTGGATTAATCAGACAAAATTTTGTATGAAATAATTTTATAAACTTTCCATGCACATTTCAAAGTTAACATTTCATTAATCTCAGTGGACAAAGTCACCACTTGTCTAGAAGAGGAAATTCAAAGGAAGATACATAGGTATTTGCTTCTACATTGAGTCAAGACCTAAATAGAATATGCAGAACAGTGAATGAGAGGGCATCCAAAGTGCCTTTCATTTCTTCTACTTACAATATTAGCTATGCAGCCTCAGGCAGTTATACCTTCACCTCTCTGATCCTTAATTATCTCTCTTGCTGACTGATGAAACTAATCTAAAATCTAGAAGACAGATTCCTAACTATGGCTACAAATTGAACTGCTCTGGGCTTCTTTGGAAAGAAGAGTAACAGGAGGCATCAAATGAGCTGAAGTGAAATCTCCGAGGACAATAGTGGGCACCAACTTTTTTCAAAACTCTTCAAGTGATTAAAAAATGTATCCTTGTTTAAGAACCACTGATTATTCTAGATCATCTTAATGTCCTGTTTACCTAATCTAATTCACTGGGGTAGCCCATGGCTCATCCAGTTTGTGTAATCTCCATATCATTCGACAGGTAGAAAATGCCCACCAGGTATTACAATTCTCCTAGTGAACAGAATACTGCAGATGGGGTAGCTCAAATAAACATCCATTTCTAAAAGTCTTAGATGAGGGAAGTCTGAGATCCGTGTGTTCTGTGTTGGAAGGTTGGTTTCCCCTGAGGGATGTAGAGAAAAGTGCTCCCATCATTTCACTTAACTTTCAGTTAAGGACTTTCCTTTACATTTCTTGTACGTGAACAGATGGCTTTCATCTCGGGCTTCATGTTCACATAACAGTCTCTTCATGCATGTTTACCTGTGTCCACATTTCCCTTGTTTATAAGGAAGGAAGCTATCCTGAATCAAAGGTCAAGTTCGATTCAGCATGAACATATTTTGACCAATAAAATTTACAATTACCGCAAGGAAGTCAGGACCGGGAGAGGCTGGTCCACCAACTGAGACAGTGTGCCTGATCTAATGGGAGCTCACCACATCCAGCTGGACCAGGACTGAATGAGCATATGATCAAACTGGAATCTCTGAATGTGGCTGTCAATGGGGGCTGACTGAGAAGGCAATGATAATGGCACTGGGACCTATCTCTTCTGCATGTATTAGCTTTTTGGGAATCTAGTCCATATGGATGAACACCTTCCTAGGCCAGGATGGAGGGGGGAGGGCCTTTGGCTTCCTACAGGGCAGGGTACCCTGCCCCCTCTTAAGGAAGCAGGGGGAGGGAGGAGGGTGAGTTAGGGAACAGGAGAGTACTGGGGGGAGGGGAGGAAGTGTAAATTTTTTGAATGAAAAATAAAAGAATATTATAAAAAAAATTTACAATTACCTTAATTCCAAATAATGTCTCAAACTGAAGTGATGGGTATTAGGACTTCAATGTATGAATTGATTCAATCCTTAAAAATAATTTTATGGTATATTTGATTTTTAAACAGTTATGTTATTGGTTACTTTTTACATGACAAAATGTTTGACTGAGGCAATTTAAGGAAGGAAAATTTTATTGGTAGTCTGCAGTTCATAAGAAATTTTCTTCATGGTGGCAAAAGTAGAAGGCTGG
Source organism: Ondatra zibethicus (assembly GCA_004026605.1). Taxonomy (NCBI): domain Eukaryota; kingdom Metazoa; phylum Chordata; class Mammalia; order Rodentia; family Cricetidae; genus Ondatra; species Ondatra zibethicus. The sequence continues at coordinate 41,690 of PVIU01016603.1, read as the reverse complement.
CCAGTCATATTGCCTCTGCTCTCACGAAGCTGAGAATCAACAGGAAGTGAGCCAGATTTGTAAAACCTCTAGGTCTGTCCTCACTGACCCACTTCCTCCAGCACAACTCCACTTTCTAAAGATTTGCAGGTTTCTTAAATAGTGCTACCAACGTGAGCCCATAGGGACTAAATCACATGTAAACCACAACAGTCAGGAAATAGATGCCACACAGAATGGGGCCTCCTAAGGCCTTCATTCATAGATAACTACAGTGAGATTTGTCCTTAGAAACAGCAAACAGCATTGCAGCACACTGTATACCTCCCTCTAACTTCCCATAATACTACCAACCACATTCTTAGAATTCCATGTTACCTTCCCCCTCATACACCCCATGATGATTCCTTCACATGACAAAAGACCCTGCCTCCTTCACAGGATTGGGATTTTCCATTAAGCATCTCCGGCCCGTGCCAAGTGCCTCTAGTTATTAAAATGCTGCACAGGATGTCTCACTCTGGCTGTTACATTATCATTCCTCGTTAGACTCCTCCAGGGCCTGAGACATCCCTGCACCGACTGTACAATTACAAAGTCAATTTCTAAACAAGCATTTGCAAATAAGTCAATTTAAATACCAAGATTTGCAAACAATAATTAAGCAGTAGCTTCTTTTTTAATATCTCTATATATAATTAATGCCTGTGGGCTTTTCAGTTTACCTTGCAACTGCGTAGTTAAAGTATTCTCTGAAAGCAAATCAAAACAACAAGGAGATTTTGCAAGTGATTGAAGAAAGAGTTTTTTTTTTTCTTTTTCCATCATCCTTGCTTCATTTGACTGAGGGTTGTAATGCCCAGATCACGGAGTCTCCCCAAAACCAACTAGGAGACAGAGTCCCATATATAAAAGCAAAGAGCCTTTGTTCTTAACACAAGTTTGCAAACATGGACTCTGTGTGTGCATCATATTGGAGTGGTCAGAGAGCTCTGAGCTCAACTGGGGTTGGTTTTTTGTAGTAGCAAAGGTGGGGGAAGAGGGATTTCCAAAGTTCAGGATTCCTGATTGGCTGACATTTCTTTAGGCGTGTCCTGGTGAAAGTGATGGGTGTGTGCTATCTACAATGTTTGAAATGTTAGGAATTTCCTTTGGATGGTCTGTTCCTGGGTGGTGCCTGGGCAGTCTCAGTTTGGGGTTTTTCCTGCAACAACGAAGGTAAGAATCAGGCCTCCATTGAGCTTGTCATAACTGGGTCCTACATTTCCCCCTTCACAAGTACCAATGACAGGACCCATGGATTTAAGAAGGTATTATTGGGACCTAAGAACCATTAGCTAACAATTTTTTTCCAGGGCAGTGACCATCCTATCATGTCCTTTAGCTCTGATCTTCGAATACAACCAAATTGTAATTTTAATACTGAATGTCCTTTTTGGTTCTGTGGTTTTGCCTACAGAACCAAAGTGTCTTTTTATTGTAAACCACTTTAGTTAATAAATCCATTAATTGACATCTTTGGGCCTACTTTTTTTGGTATGTCAATGGACATTATGGGTAGCCATTTTTATCCCCCATTCCAGGGAGTTCCCCCTGGTCTCAGCATTTCAACCTATTCTGGGCAGGGACCATGGGACAAAGTGTTCCTTTCTGCAACTACTTCAAGCTGACTTTGGGGTGTTGTCATCAGGGCCCAAGAAGGCTGAAAGGCTATCCAAAGGTAAGGAGGGAATTCAGGCAATGGGGCACTCATTAGAAGCAATGAGACTCTGTTGAAGAGACAGGGAGCATTCCCATCAGCTGGACTGGTCTACATTAGCTTTCAGCAAGTCTAGTGCTCACAGTCATTTGGAGCAGGTTGTAGTCGGCAACTGATGCTTAGATATATCAGACAGTCAAGTAGAAACCTATTGAGATAAGTTTAAATTAGGAGCAGAAGTTAAAATTTATGTTCTTAAAGGAAAATAATACATTTGAAACTTTCAGGCCCACAATGAAATTCATATCATAGATAAAAGCAAATAACCGGTGTCTGTAAATAGCAGGCATAGACTTATACCTTTGAGTCCTAGCAAAAACTACAGATTTTGGTTAGAAGCATGTGTATTTTTCTGCTGTCCAGAGAGCCATGTATAGATTGGACAGAGATGTCTTTGACCTGTTGAGAAACACTTTTAAGTTCATATTTAGATGGCAGCCAGAATAAATCTAAAATCTTGAGCTTATGACCCAAACAGTAGGTAGACATTGCTCTATCAGCTTATCAGAACTATATCATAGAAGGGGAATGAAATGAGAAACTTTTTTTATATTTTAACCTGCATTTACAACTTAAATAAAATTTTTAGACCCTAAAAGCTTATGAGGTTATATAACCTCAGATTTTTATATATCTTAAAACTTTTTTCTTTTTAAATTAAGAGACCTAGTAGCTTTAGAAAAAGCAAGGTTTCATTGTTGTCTAGATTCTCTGGGATTGTGATTTGTAGGATGGGTTTCTTTGCTTTATGTCTAAAAGCCACTTATGAGTGACCCTAAGAAAGACATACATAGATCTAAGCTACATGGGATGTAGAAAAAGACAAGATCTCCTGAGTAAATGGGGACCATGGGAGAGGGTTGAAGGGGAGTGTAGAGGAAGGGAGGGGAGCAGAGAAAAATGTATAGCTCAATAAAATCAATAAAGAAATTTTAAGACAGGAAAAGCAAGGCTATATATATATATATATATATATATATATATATATATATATATATATATATTATACTATATATATATATTATACTAACAAGTTGGCTATAGCCTTGTGGAAGGATCTGGATGCCTGATGCTGCTAAGCTAAGCTAAAAAAGTTATAGTTAGCTCAGCCATCAATACTATCATATATCCCAGAAGGATAAATAAAGTATACCTGAATACAGACCAAGTAGTTTTTGAATCTATTAAAAATGACAGGGACAGAGTCCATATATAGTTAGCCACACCTAGGTCTCTATAGTATTGGAGGCAGAAGTATCCAGAACAGCAGTCTTATAGTCTTAGCCAGGCCCATAAGGTGATTTTTTTTTTCCTGTGGAAGAGGGACATGAAAAAAGACTGACCTTATTTTGTCTTGGCAAAAGTGGTGCAATCAAGTCTCCAATGTCCTGCTGTTTGCCCACAGTCTGGACTGGGTCCTGGCAACAGGTGTTGTACCAGGGCATCTCACCCAGTGGTCCGTGTTGTCAATCCAGGTGGAGACATCATGGTGTCCCAATCATATTGGGAGACCTTGGGTTACTTTTAGGATCTTGAAGTCTCCGTCTAATATAAGCTTTTTAATTATTATTTTAAATGCCATATTCTGCAGATCTCTGAAGTATGAGGGCTGCCTAGGTATGTATGATCAGACAAACTTTGTTTCTCATTACTTGTTTTAAGTTTGACTTTGAAAGCAGATACAGGGAACTAAATAAGACTTCTCCCTGTAATGAATATATCGGTACTTTAAGGATGACTGACTAACTTGTGTATCCTAACAGTCTATAGTAAGTTAGCAGCTTTCATAAGGCTAGAACTCCACACTCTGTAATGATTTTGAATTGAAGCTAATAAAGAAACTGAATTAGTCATTCTGAGGATAAACACAGAACAAGTTTGTATCCAGCTGTTAATGCTGTCTCCTGGGAAGGCAAGGAAAAGGTCCCAGGGCAAAATGGGAACAGGAAGGAGCTTAGGGGCTAGCATTGGCCTTGAGAAGTTCTGAGGCACTATAGCCATTACCTTAGGAAAGGGCCACAAGTTTCTTTTGCCAGAGATAAGGAGGGCTACACCCTTTTAAGAGAGTATGAACTTTCTCAAAGCAACCTAAGTAAATGGAAGCTCTATCCAAATGCCTGACCAGTAATAAAAGACTTTGTAGTTTTATCTCTGTTAAGTATGAATATTAGAAAAGAATTTTTTAATTAAAGTTTTTCTTAGTATCAATACAAAAAATTAAATGATTCAGTTTATTCAAACAGCTTAAGCTTAGCAGAATTAGCAAAGACAAGGAGGCTAGACACACAGCCTTATGTCTGAATAGACCTTGTGTTATAATCTGCTGGCCTGGTCTGTCACCTGGTTACCCTGTCCCTTTAAGAAAGAAGCCCCACCCACTTTCAATTCCCCAGCTTCCACTGAGGCTAGCTGATCTCTAGCCTGCTCTCTCTCTTTCTGTCGCTCTTCTGAAGAGGTAACTACTGGCTCTATCTCCCTGTCTCTCCCCTTACATGCCTTCTACCCTTCTCTTACTCCCCCTTCCCTTTCCCCTCCATAACTCACTAAATAAACTCTATACCCAATCTCTCTCTGCATGGCGTATCTGTCTTTCTCCCATCTAGGACTCTGGGTACCCACCAGGGGATCCACCAAGGCCCTGGGTGACTTGCCGCTGCTCTGCCAAGGCCTCAGGAAACCCACTGTCACCCCTCATGGGACTGGCCTTGGGTCATTCAAAATCTTTATAAATGATAACACTGGTGTGTGACTCAGCCAGGCTCTCTCCATGTTCCCTCATGCCTGTGGGTGGGCCGGCTGAGGACCCGTGGGGACCCTGGATTTGGACCACTTTCCAACATTCTGTGCCTGCTCCTTCGCTGCAAATGTTAAGGTTCTTCTCCAAGTTGACTTTCACTCACATTCACCTCTGGTTGTTCCCCACGGCTAAAGACAGATTTGCCACTGCTGCCTTTCATACTTTTTGTCTTTTTTTCAGACCACATGGAAGTGGTCCTGTCACCACTGTTTGGACCTTTTGTTCTCTCAGGCTTCTCAGAGTGGTCCTTTCCAGTCCCCAGTTCCTATACTAAAGGGTCTGGAAATTAGCTTGGTCTAGCTCTTAGCCCACACAATATTCCGCAGACAGCCGGAATAGTGGCTTTTGGGTTTTTGCCTTTCTCACACTTTTAGCCATGTTAAACAAACCATCAAAAACTGTCTGTCCAACCTCCCTCCTGGTATGTCTCTTACAGACCCTAAAACCTCTGCCTTATACATTCCTAACCTTACCCACCTTTGCACTAACCCTTATACATTCCTAACCTTACCCACCTTTACACTAACAAACAGCCTAAGTGCTCTTACGTAAGAACCTAAAGTGGGAGCTTGCTAATTTCTACCAGCAAACAGAACTGCCAGTGTCCTGCCAGCCTCTCACACCTGTCTGCTTTTCCTTTAACTGGGCAGTCCATCCCCATCTGCCTCTAAATGCTCTTTTTTTTCACTCCTATTCTTTTTCTTGCTCCCATTCCTCCTATTATATCTGCTACAACTGCCTCTGGCCCTGCAGAAGCCATCATGAGTAGTCGGAAACCTGAGGCAGCTTATTCCAGTTCCAGCCCTCATTCTCTGGTGGGGCTGGTGGTGTGGTGGCATGGTGGTGTGGTGGCATGGTGACACAGGGTCTCACAGAGCTAGACAATTTTCCTGTCCACTTCATGTATGAAAGAATGTGTAAATGTTATGGCCACGTGGGTGTGATTCAGTTTTAAATATATGTTCTACACAGCCTCTATATCTTTCTTGTTATTTATATCTGTTTAAAATTCCTGCCATGGCTCTGAAAATGTGGTTTCTGCGTACAAGAGGTGACCACCACTATTTTGACTAAGGTTAGGTGATCTCGCCACAATCTTGTCTAAGGGCAGGTCAGGTGACCATGTCCCATCATCTTTACTGAGGTATTCCTTGCACAGTCTCATGGCTTACTTATGTTTTTTTTGTCTCTAAATTCTTCTTACTACCTATGTTACATGTGTGTTTTGTGAAGTAGTATGCTTTTGGTAGGGCCCAATAATGCATGCACTTTGCCCAACTCCTGTTTAATGTCTATGTGTGTGCATGCACATGATTTGAGTTAACTATGTATAAATATAAGTTAGCTTTAACTCTATGTGTATATGTGTATAAAACTTAAATTCAGCTGAGTGTAAATGTACATGTATTCATTGTTAAATGTTCATTGTATCTCATTCCAGACTAATAGTAATTCTCATGTTTTAAATTGTTATGTACTTTTAAAAAAATAGCGTATATGTAATCCAACCCTGCTTTAAAATATATAAGCTGTTCTCCACTATTGTCAATTCTATTGTAAAGCTTCTATCATAAACAGTTTTTTTTCTTCTTTGTCTTCCACAAGTATAAATCTTACCTGTTAAAAGCCAGTACAGTCAAACTTGGACTCAGCTCTCCAGGAAGATTCTATGCTGTAGTTATAACTTATCTATGCCAAATAAACAGCCCACCACTGCTCAGAGATTTGGGAAATATGGCATTTAAATGATTAACTATTAAAAGACTTTTCATAACAGAGAGATCAGTTGGCTCCTAGTAGCAGCACTCTATTTCCTCCAAAGAAGACAGAAGACAGATGGACACAGAACAATGTCCATCTGTAGTTTGCTTCATCAATTGCCAAGCACTGCTCACTGGGAAAAAAAACTGCCTTTTATCTAAACAGAAGATCTCCAGATGTGGACAAGAAGTCAAATGAAATCAACAGCCTAACTGCACAGGTCCAGGTAGGCTTATTTTCCTACATATTTTCTAACCTACAGTATCTTCTAAAACTTGGCAGGCCCTGTGCCAAACAGCAAAAGGGAAATACGACCCTCAACGACCATGGAGAACCCTGAGGCAAGGCCTTAGGTAGACAACTGAATAAGTTCTCTGTCATATTTTAACCAGTAACTCCTCAAGTAAAATTTTATCCTTCTCTAAGATCTCTGATGCAGTTTGACAGCTGAGCAGTTTTGTCATGTTAAAAGGACAGCTTCACCAAACAAATTTTAGTATAACTTCTCTTAACATGTTCAAATTAAGGATGTTTTAAGATATACCAATACAAATTAAATTAAGGTGTGTACCTACAAGTTATAAATGTGTGAGGACATATACAATTTATTAAATTTCCCTCTCACATTGCTTTTCATAGTCTTAAGAATACTTTTTGTTGTACAAATATGCTGCTGTTTATATAATGTATGTGTCTAAAACTTATGTTTTCACAGACTCAAAAAATTCTTGTGAGTTCCAAGGAGCTGAATTGTAGGATCTACCCTAAACAGGTCATACACATCCCTCTCAATTCTCTGATCCCCCAATTTTTTTCTTCCTAAATTTAACTTTGCCCTCTGCTCTGACAATACCTTTCCAGGTCCAAGAGACACCCGACAGTTACACACCATAAATCATGGATAGGAGCAAAATGACCGGCTACCCCAGGATGTGACCAGCACCCAGCTACCTCAAGCCCCCTCAAGAAAGACTTCAGTGCCCACAAATAAGCAAGAAACAATCATGAGAATTCACCATCCCAATTCCTTTAACCTCCTGTGTCTAACTCTCTGCCTTTTTATTATAAGAAAAAGATGGGAATGTTATAATCTGCTGACCTGGTCTGTCACCTGGGTACCCTGTCCCATTAACAGACAAGCCCTGCCCACTCCCAACCTCCCCCTTCTGCCGAGGCAAGTTAATCTCTGACCTCCTCTCCAGCCTGCTTTCTTTCTTTCTGTCCTTCTTCTAAAGAGGTTACTACTGCCTCTTCCCCCTGTGTCTCTCTCTCTCTTCTTCCCCTTTCTCCCCCTTCTTCGTTTTCCCTTCCATAACCCCTAAATAAACTCTATACCCAAACTCTCTCTACATGCATATCTGTCTGTCTCCCACCGAGGCCTCAGACCACTCACCAGGGGGCCCATTGAGGACTTGGGTGACCCTCAACCACTCCTTGTGGGACCAGCCTTGGGTCACTCACATATCTTTATAAATGATAATACCTTGAGTATAGAGGGACATTTTTTAAAGCCATTGATCCTCAATTTTTTAATGCTTTGACATTTTAATATAGTTTCTCATGTTGTGGTGACCCCCTATTACAAAATTTTTACTATTTTTATTCTGCAACTTCTGTCTTGTCATTGTTATTAATATTTATGTAAACATATGACATGCTGGTTGTCCTAGGATACCCCTGTAAAAGGTTGGGTTTTTTTCGACCAAAGGGTCAAGACTCAATGGACTGAGAAACTGTTTCAATCACTCTGCCAGACTGCTTAGGTCATTGTATTGCAGCATTACAAGAAATGAACATCCCAGTTTCTGGTTAGCATTTTGTGCTTATGGCTGTGACCCTAATTTTCAGCTTTTTATTTTAACCCAAATATTAACAATATAAAACATTTTATAAGCACAAATGTGCCATAGTCTTAACTGTTCTTTAAAAAATTAAAATCTCTTAAATGTCTTCCTGCAATATCAAAATTAAAGTACCTATTTTGCTCCATCTTTGATGGCATGTACATAGACTGTCTTTTAGATCTTAGCCTGCTCTACTATATTGTAGCTGGTCTTTCTGGTGACTATCACCTGGCCCTGGCATTTCTAAAACTGTTAATTCTTACAACTGCACATTTTTTGGAATTCGATTCTTGCCATCCATTTGTAAACTCAGCTGTTTTCTATGATCTCTTTATGACTTTAGAACCATTATCACCTGGGTGACTCTTAAATTAACAAAGTCTACGTAGCATAGCAAGGTACATTTTTAAGTATAAAATCATTGAGGAACAGCTTTAATACTTTAAATCTGATATATTTTTTTAATCTTGCTTTCAGAATGGGACATGAGTCATCATACAAAACCGATCCTAATCAAAACCTTCTTAGGGATCTGTTGTTGCCTCCTCTTTAGGCCCATTCCACGGGGTCACCTTTAATCAAGATAGTGGTGAAATCATGTGGCATTCATTTTTTTTTAACTCTAGCAAAACAGCAATCCAAAATTTAAAATGTAATCATGCCTTACAGTTTCTTTAAAATTACCCATGCTTAGATTTTAATTATTAGTTCTCAGTGTTACTAATTAACTTTTAACTAGTTTTATTTTAATTTTAACAGTTTTGACTGTATCTAACAAAATAAACTTACAAATCTGAAGCTACATAATGTTCACATAAACCAAGTCCAAATTTGACTGTTCTGCTTTGTTTTCTTCTCCTTGTCACTGTGTGGGGAGACTGATAGAGGGACAGAGGAAAGTTTTAAATAAACATGGGTCTAACAAAGGAAGTGTCATAATCCAACTCGAGTCAGCTTCTCAATAAAAAATAAATAGCATAAAACAGTTTTAACATTATCTAAACCAAAAAGTCATCTGAATATCTTGTAACCCAAATCCAGTGACCAGAGCTCAAAGATAAATTCTGAGGCCAGGCCTGTAAATGTGGCCACAGCAGTGATGGGTGGCAGAGACAGCAAAAATATCCAAACTCAGCTCCATGTTTGAAAAAAATATAACTTACATAGACAAACTTTTCAACAAAACAAGCACATTCAATATTTGCATATATAAGAGAGAATTCCCTCCTGGCCTTCTGTAAGTTTTTATATACCTTTAATCTATTTTTCTCTCTTCATTCTTTCAGTCTCCTGCTTTCTCTCTCACTTTGCAGACAACATCAGTCTTTCTTGCTTTTTACTGAAGTCTTTCTTGCTTTTAACACAGCATAAAACCCTTACCAGAGTTTTTCTCACTTTTCAGACAACATAAAAACTCTTACCAAAGTACTTCTTGTGGTTTCCCTTAGTAGTATATAATATATTCTATGGCTACAGAATTTTAAACAAGAACAGAAACATTCATATACTGTAACAAAAATAACTTTAAATTTACATAACATAATATCCTGTACCAGCATGAAACATCTGAGACTAACAGGACTAACAGTAGTTTTTTCCATACCCTAACCAATAGTAATTTGTAATCAAACCCTCTAAATGATGACAGATATTTATAATTCATTGTATCTGAATAACCAAAGATCTGGTGGAGAGAAGTCACAACATGGCAACTGTAGTTTATAGCCAGTGTTCTTGGCTTGCGGAGCCAAACCTTGGTCAGGTTTGGCCAGAAGTCGAAGCATGCAGTCCCCAGGGCAGGCTAAGGGAAACCATCTACCATCATGGTAGGGGTCAAGAAGGCATGCAGCATGGAGGGGGGAATTTAACTTCTCTAGTCAGCGAAATTAACCCCAGATTCTCTGTTCAGTGTTTCAAATCTTATTGGGGCACATCTGCCCCCTACAACTGTGATTGGCAGCCTTCCTACCTTGTAAAAACAAGGCTGTATAGCTCAGTCATCCATCCATACAAGCATGCTGCCTCGCAGCCTCATGCTTATTGGCAATCCTGCCTGTATTGCCCCTGCACTACAGGCAAAGGTTGATTTCATTCAATGAAATGTTTAAGGCAGGTAGAGGTTATTTGTCTTTCTCCTTTTAGGAAAGTATACCCCTATGCTCATGGCCCTGTCTCTAAAGTCCTGTAAGTGATTCAAAGGAGTTATGATTTGAGTCTGTCCCATCAGTCTCATTATTCAGAAAGATGGATGCAAAACAGACATAAACAAAACAACACAGAGAACAACACATAGTCCTCCTGGTGCCTGGAGGCAAAATCAAACTGAAAACAACAGCCTCAAGCTCTTTTGCAGGCGCAACCCATCCATCCATCTACAGAACAGAGATGCTAGGTGCATCACACATCTATCTACAGAAACCAGAGATCCACTCTCATACAGACGGATCCTGGAACCCAAATACAGAAGGGCACTTGAAATGTCTCTCCAGGTACCTTGCCTGTGATATTTTTGTATGTCCTGCTGACTGAGTCAGTAACATCTGCTGACTGAGGTTTCTGTCCCACCTGGTTCCGCAGCCTTTCAGTCCCAAAGAAATACACAGAGGTCTACATTAATTATAAACTGCTTGGCCTATTAGCTCAGGCTTCTTATTAACTCTTATATCTTACTTATTAACCCATAATTTTGTCTGTGTTAGCCACATGACTTGGTACCTTTCATCAGTGAGGAATTCTCATCTTGCTTCCTCTTGGTCTGGGTGATTACTACAGACTAAGCCTTTCCTTTTCTCAGAATTTTCCTGTTCTTGTCACCCTGCCTGTACTTCTTGCCTGGCTACTAAGCAATCAGTGTTTTATTAGAGCAATACAATGTAAGTGACAGGGTACAAGACCATTGTCCAACAGTACTCCCCCCCCTTTACTTTTCAAAACAAGAACTCTGAATCTAATCTCCTGTTTAGCTTTCTTCCTGACCATTATCCATACAACTTGTAACCAACACTCTAAACAAAGAAAAACATTCATAATCAATTTTGGGGAAATGGAGGCATAGTTTTCCAGGGTACTTCCTGCTAATTGGGGTTGCTGCTAGTCTTATGGGGACCTAAAGAAAATTTAGAATTATGATCAAGTCCTGACTGAAATATTCTGTGAGGCTTGATCATCTCAGCCAGCAGTTTTGAAACTATTCTGAATGTAGAATTCATACATCTGGGCCATCCATTCCTATCAGAGATCCCTCAGGGGATCTTCCTTTATCAAACCTGATTTTTCTTAATCCAGAATGAATCCACAGCCTCTAATTTCTTGTGGAAACAAAAGCAAAATATCTTCTCCAAAGTAACATATCTTTTGACTTAAATTTTGAGGTCAAGGAATTTCAAAACACATATGCTGGATTAATTCAACAGCATTATAAATCAAATGTCTTTTAGCAGCTGTTGTTCCTTCTTCAGCAGTCATACAATTCAAAGACAACACAATAACATACAGTATCCAGACTCTCTATGTATTTTACATCTTTATGTGGCTTTATTTTCAACTCAATTTTTTTCTTTTTCTTTTTAAATTTTGTTTTTTGAGACAGTATTTTTCTGTGTATCTTTGGCTGTCCTGGCACTCACTTTGTAGACCAGGTAGTCTGTGACCTCACAGAGATCCACTTGCCTCTGCCTCCCAAGTGTTGGGATCATATGTGTGTGCCACTATACCCATCTTCTCTCTTTATTTTCTTTTTTAAAAGGACTTTATTCTTTTCTCTCCCAAGCCTACATATATTTTTAAACATACTGTAAACTGTTTAGAGGTTTTCTTCATCTGAATCTATCTTTACTGTATATCTCTCTTTTTCTGACCTCATGAGTCTTTAATTTGCTAAGTGATATGGCTAGGATTAAAGCCATGACTTTGTCAGCTGTATCTACCCCATTCATCAGCTTTCTGAGAGTCTAACCACATGGTGGAGATACTGGTCAGAGCCATGTTTAATGCCACAACTCTATGGCATTTCAAGGTCCCTACCACTACCCAAAAGCATGCTGTCAGCTATTAATAAACACTATTTAAGTATTTGGTGGCAGGGCCTCTTAAAACAGCTGCAAGGTTTTTGCAGATAAATTTGAGTCAGGAAGCCTAAATTAAATAAGACATGCTTGCCTCTAGCAAACAGCACACCCAAGAAAATGCTGCTACCAAGAAACTATGTTTAATTCTGTTCTTTTGTGTCTAGGATTACTTCCCAATCTTTCTCAGGTTTTATGTGGATGTAGTTGTCCACATTGGCACCATTCTGGTGACTAAGGTTTTTGTCCTGCGTGGTCCCACAGCCTTTCAGTCCTAAAGAAACACACTTAGGTCTACATTAATTATAAACTAGTTGGCCTATTAGCTTAAGCTTCTTATTAACTATTATATATTACATCTTAACCCACAATTTTTGTCTGTGTTAGCCATGTGGCTTGGTACCTTTTATCAGTAAGACATTCTCATCTTGCATCCTCTTGGTCTGGAGCCTCTGCCTTCCCAGAGATCTGGCAGATGAATGTGTTTCACTTTACAGAATTTGGAAAATTAAAATATGTATACCACACCATTGACACTTATTCAGGTTTTCAATGGGCAACTGTCTTAAGCTCAGAAAAGGCCGATTCTATCATTTTACATTTACAGGATTCTGTAGAAAGAATATTGACATTGGGAAAACTGAATGGGATAATAAATAGATTAGTGTGAACTTACACTAATAATAATAATATTGAGTAATAGAGTAAATACTTGTGAGCTATTATTTATGGACAATTTATATTGGTATAGATTTTTATATAGTGCTACAAGTTCAAATTATATTTGGTATATTGAATATGCTTCTATTTTTGTTTACACTATTTGTATACCTGTACAGAGTTATTTTGTTAGATTGTATGCATGCATGTTTCTACCTCTGTTTAAGACATTTTGTATATAGATACAATTTTTAGGATATATTTATCATATTGTAATATATATTTCTATCTCTGATCAAGATATTTATACATTGTTTACATTTTGAGGCCATTGTCCTTTATTGCAAGTTGTTTAAAGATTGTTTAATATTCTGATATGACGTCTTAATCTTTAAGTTATATAGGTATTAAGTATAGTCAATAGTCATTCATGTTTGTTATACTGTTAGTCAGGTTCTTTAGATACAAAGATATTGTATTCTGCATAGATAGGTAACCTTCAACCACTTCAAAGATCTATAGAAGATAGCATTGATATAACTTAAGAGTCTGTTGACATGAGACACGATTGATCTTGGCAGCACTGATCTATTCCCAAGAGAATGTTGAGTACTAAAGACACTCCACTTGGAGTTTTTTTTCTTCTTGGCACAACTGGCCTTTGGGCAAGGAGCTGCCCATGCCTTGGCCATGGACAAAGTGCACAATGTCCGGACTCGACAAGCAGGATACAAGAGGGAAAAACAACTGTCAAATCTTTCCAAGACAGGGTAAGATGGTTTTGAAAAATTTCCTGCCTCTGAAAATGGTCTGTCAATTACTCTAGGCCTTAGCCAATGCTGGTTGTTTCAACACTGGAAATGATACTTTGGGTGATTCCTTAGCAACCAGTTGTCTCTGTCAACTACTGCACATTTTGAAAGCTACTTGATTGTTCTTCCTGCCTATTCAATAATATTATCTCCCTTGTCAGGCCTTCAATAGGATTGAAGATTAGATAGTCATAGTTGCTGTCCTCTTATGATTTAGCCAAGCCCTTTCAAATACAGGACTAAGACTCCTTAGGATAGAATGTTTGTTAAAACATTAGGTTATGTTCCTTCCTTAATATTGTTTATGCTGGTTGTAATTCTAACTTTATACTTGATATCTGTTCCTAGTGTACATAATTTTGTATTGGGTTTGGAACTCTTATATTTAAGCAAAAGGGGGAGGTGCTTTGGGAGTTCCTTTGGCCAATAGCCTTTATGATACCAGCTCACTTGGGCGTGGTCTCTTAAAATATAAACGCGTACACTCGCACTCTTGCTTTTTTTCTCGCTTCTGGCTACAAGATCTGGTTCCTGTTCCCTGTTTGGGCAGAGCACTGTGATCTAGGACAGTGATCTGTGAGTCTCCCCTAATAAATAACCCATTATCATCTGTAATTCTGAAGTAGTGTGGGATTATTTTGTATCTTCTGTCATCACACATAGACCATCTATAGGCTCTCACAGATTCTGAGCCTATTTACAGAAGGATATCCAAACAGAAAGACCTAAGAAAAGAAACACACACACACACACACACACACACACACACACACACACACACAAAGTGAAAGCTTACCAGTCCACTGAAGGTTCTTCAGGTAGGCGGTGTTTCTGATGAGTCTGGGGGAACCCGGAGAGCCCCCATATGTTATGCCTAGATCACAGAGTACCCTCAAAATGAAATAGGAGACCAAGTCCGGTATGTAAAAGCAAAAGCCTTTATTCATACACAAGTCTGTACACTCGACCTCTGTGTGTGTGCATTGTATTGGAGTAGTCAGAGAACCCTGAGCTCAGTAGGAGTTGGGTTTTTGTAGTAGCAAAGGTGGGGGTGAGTGATTTGTAAAGTTCAGGACCCCTGGTTAGCTGACATTTGTCTAGGGGTGTCCTGGTTAAAAGCAATGGGTGTGTGCTGGTAGGTGATCATATTGTAATGCCTGAGTTACAGAGACCCCAGGGAGACCACAAGGGACACAGACTCACTGAAATGCAAAAGCAAGGTGTAATCCTGTATTACACATGGCAATAGGGACCTTGTCTCACACATTGATGCAACAGGTGCCAGAGGCGGTGTCCCACCATCCTTAGGTAGGGTTTATAAAAGCAAAAACCCACAAATCTATTGTTATGCGCATGAGGTGCTGTGGGACAATGGTCTTGTACTCTATAAAGGTTTCTCAGTTGTACTGGTTTAATAAAATGCTGGTTGGCCAGTAGTCAGGCAGGAAGTATAGATGGGGCATCCAGGCAGGAAGTAGAGGTGGTGCAATGAGAACAGGAAAATTCTGGGAAGAAGAAAGTCTCAGCATGCACTTGTCATCCAGATGCAGAGGAAGTAAGATAAAAATGCCTCGCTGGTAAAAGGTATCAAGCCATGTGGCTGACACAGAGAAGAATAATGGGTTAATGTACAATGTGAGAGTTAATTAATAAGAAAGCCTGAGCTAATAGGCCAAGCAATTTATAATTAATGTAGGCCTCTGTGTGTTTCTTTGGAACTGAATGACTGCAGGATTTGGCCGGACAGAAACTTCTGTTAATAATAAGGGGTATGGTTTGCATTTCCCTGATTGCTCAGATACCATCTTACACACGTCAGAATGGCTAAAATAAAAAACACCAATGATAACCTATGCTGGAAAGGATGTGGAGTAAGGGAAACACTCATCCATTGCTGGCGGGAATGCAAACTTGTGCAAACACTTTGGAAATCAGTGTAGCCGTTTCTCAGAAAATTGGGAGTCAACCTACCTCAGGATCCAGCAATACCACTCTTAGGAATATACCCAAGAGATACCCAATCATACAACAATAGCATTTGTTCAACTGTGTTCATAGCAGCATTATTTGTAATAGCCAGAACCCAGAAACAATCTAGATGCCCCTCAATGGAAGAATGGATAAAGAAAGCGTGGCACATCTACACTTAGAATACTACTCAGCAGTAAAAAACAATAATATCTTGAACTTTGCATGCAAATGGATGGAAATAGAAAATACTACCCTGAGTGAGATAACCCAGACCCCAAAATATGAATATGGTATGTACTCACTCATTAGTGGATTCTAGACATAAACAAAGGATATTGAGCCTATAGTCGCGATCCTAGAGAAGCTAAATAATAAGGTGAACCCAAAGAAAAACATATATAGATCCTCCTGGAAATTGGAAGCAAACAAAAACGCCAGGCAAAAGTTGGGATCATGGGGTGGGGTGGGGGATAGGGGAGAGGGGGAGAGAGAAGAGAGAAGGGGAGAATTGGGGAGAGCTTGGAGGAGTGGGATGGTTGAGATGGAGGAAGGGCGGATATGCGAGCAGGGAAGAAGATATTTTAATTAAGGGAGCCATTTTGCAGTTGGCAAGAAGCTTGGCTCTAGAGGGGTTCCCAGGTGCCCATGGGGATGTCCCCAGCTAGGTCCTTGGGCAGTAGAGGAGAGGGTGCCTGAACTGGCCTTGTTCCGTAGTCAGACTCATGACTATCTTGAATATCACCATAGAACCTTTGTCCAGCTATGGATGGAGATAGAGACAGAGACTCACAACGGAGCATTAGACTGAGCTCCCAAGGTCCAGTTGATGAGCAGAAGGAGGGAGAATATGAGCAAGGAAGTCAGGACCGGAGGGGTTGGTCCACCCACTGAGACAGTGTGCCTGATCTAATAGGAGCTCACCAAAGCCAGCTGGACTGGGACTGAACGAGCATGTGATCAAACTGTAATCTCTGAATGTGGCTGACAATGGGGGCTGACTGAGAAACCAACGATAATGGCACTGGGATTTGTCTCTACTGCATGTACTAGCTTTTTGGGATCCTAGTATGTTTGGATGCACACCTTCCTAAGCCTGGATGGAGGGGGGAGGGCCTTGGACTTCCCACAGGGCAGGGTACCCTGCCCTCTCTTAGGACTGGAGGGGGAGGGCAGAGGGTGAGTGGGGGAGCAGGAGGGAAATGGGAGGAGGGGAGGAAGTGGAAATTTTGAATGGTATTATTTATAAAGCAATAAAAATTTTTAAAAAGCAATAAGGGGAATGGGTGACTCTGTGATTCGCTCTAGTCTAGGGGATTTTCCACTCTGCTGATATCAACCTCAAGCAGCTGGGGTGCAGTCTAGGGAATTTCCTATTCTGCTGATATCTGCCTTGAGACCTAAATGGAGCTGGTTTTGTCCCTTCATTTCCCCCCTTTTCTTGTTGATCGACTCAATCCTGGGTCTCTTATAGTTAGTTCATAGGTATTTTCTGTCCTAAGGAGTCTGTTGTTCGGACAGTGCTGCACCATAAGTTGGATGGTCCCCAATCTTTCTTTCATAAATTGGACTAGCCTATTGAGTATACATGGTCTGAAAGTCAGCAGTATCAGCAAAATTACCAGGGGTCCTATCAGAGTGGAGATGAGAAAATCAACCAGCAGGAACTATTAAACCAGAATTCAAACCATCCTTTGTTGGCTTCCCTTTCTCTTTTTCTCTTTGTAAGTCCCTCCCACACCTTGGCCATGGTATCCCTTACAAGTCCTGAATGGTCTGTATAAAACAGCACTTTTCTTCCAGGGATGCACACAATCCTCTCTGTTGTATAAGGATTAGGTCCAGTTCCCTTCTGTTTTATAAAACCATTTCAGTCAGTGAGGAGAGGGAGTCCTGCAAGTGGGAGTCTCTAGGCATCTATGTCAACATCTATAGCTTTTCTCAAAGCAGAGTAATGTTTGCTTTGGGACATAAGAGAGGCAGTTCCTGTCTCCAACCCTATAAGGGTCACCCCTAGGAGGATACTAAGTGTGAGGGTGCTTATGGGCACCCTTTTTATTTTAGTTATACTAGCATCTTCCTCCATTCTATCTAGGAAACCTTGGTAGTCATGATAAAGGAGCCGGGGTACCAGTCTAATGAGGATACAATATCTATTGGAGTCCTTTAGAACTGTAGTGTGTGCACAAGGAGTTAACCCAGAGGAGCACGCCTACCAGATATCATTGTGGGTGATTAGGTACTCTGCAGCGGTTGTGAGGGGATAAAGTGAATTGCAAAGAAACACTTTGGCAGTGGGAACTTTACATATGCAAAACCCCTGTCCTGTTCCAGGTAAGAGAGTGTGTGGTGAATGCCAGCAACATTTATTAGACTTAGCTACTTCTTGAATAAGGCCCTGGACTGTAATTCCCTCATCATAAGGGGAGCTGCATCATCACAGATACAAAAAGAGTTGTTTAGGGTCGGTCATGAGGTGTTAAGAGCCATATAAGTCTTAGTCAGAAGCTCCAGGAGGGGATGCTGTTCTGGCGCCGAAGGCTTGGTAATAACTAAAGCATCTGGGGTTGGTGTTTTAGCTGAAAGTGTAGTTATATCCAGTTGTTGGGACACCAGTCTCTTTGTGGGTGGAGAAGTAAGATTTGGTTCCAGTTCCTTATTGGGGACTATTATTGCTGGTTTTATTGGCTTTATCTGAAGCCGAATTACAAGGGTGGACAAGGCATATCCCCCATATCTATAGTACATTACACTCCAGCTGGCTCTTAACACCTCATGACCGACCCTAAACAACATCATTCTTTTTGTTTCCTCTCATCAGCATGTTAATCTAAAAGTTAAATGGGCAGAGGGTGCTTGCTACTTTTTGTTGTTTGCTAAAATACAATTACAACAGAAACTTATGGAGGAAAGAGATTATTTTAGGCTTACCATTCTAGAGGGTTAGAGTCTGTCATGGTGGGAGAGGCATGGCTACAAACAGTCACATCTGGAAGATCAGAGCTTGTGTTTTCAACCACAGAAAGCAGAGGATGAACTGAAAGTGGGGTGAAGCTCTAAGCTCTCAAAGACTATTCCTATTGATGTATTTCCACACGTATGCCCCAACCCCCACAACTAAGGTTTCAATAACCTCTCCAAATAGCACCACCAACTAGGGATCCAGTGTTCAAACACCTGAGCCCATAAAGGATGGTTCTCATCCAAACCCTCACACTTATGCTAGGCTCACCACTTTACTTTTCTAAACCAGTTTCCTCATCCACAAAGTGGAACAGAAATGTCCTTGTTTAATAAAATATTACAGTTGTGCTGAAGTCATATTTGCTTTTTTAAACCTTGATGAGCCATTTTCAGTCTTATTAACAATAAAGAAGAAGTGCCAAGGATGTAAATGCTGCTTAGGGAAGAAGCATCAATTTCCCTGCTTTAGATTTTACTTAGCACGCAAGAAACCATCATCAATATCAGTGACAATTACATACAGCTCTTTTTTCCTCTTTATATGTGTGTGAGAACCATAACTTAAAACCATTGCTGCTATTCAGCACAAAAACAAATAGCAAAGCAACTCTGCGTGTGATGTATTTCAGCAGTGCAACTTAGACTTGCCACTATTCTGTTAAATTATGAATATCTATCACTTGATGGAGTCAGTGCTTTTCTTTGGAATAGGGAAGTGGGTAAAGCAGATGAAATTGCTGCAGAACACACACAATACATTTACTGAAGCAATTAACAATAGGTATTCTTCACAAAGGGTTTAAGGTTGCTGGTGCAGCAAAAACAAATGTTTTTGTTTTGGCCATGGTGGAGATGGTGACAGATTATAGAACCTTGGCCTTGAGCCTTGATGTAATCCAATTCAAAATAAATCATATATCTAAGAGGTGACTGGCAAGGTGGGAAAATTACCAATTCAGGCTAGGTGGTGTCACATGGTCAGTGGTAGCAAGGATTGATTGTGGAGTGTGAAGAGATTGGGCAGTGATGCAGGAGTAGAACCATGTACAGTCTACTTGGATAAATTCCTTTCTCTTCTAGACTCAGCTGGCTCCTGACAAAACTGCCAGACCTCAGAAGGGTGAATGAGAGATTGCTGCAGAATTAGCCACAAGGACAGACATTCTGCTTCCTCCTAAATTTTCTTGGATGAAGGAGTTTTTCATCATGAAAATGCTGAGTTGCTAATGTTTCGGCTACTTTCATGATTTCCTTGCTTGGAAGAACTCAAAGTCAGTGTGAATTTTTCATGGGATAATGGCTGCTTGGAGTGTGAAAAGATGCTGCAGTGAGAACACTTAGGGATGGAATGCACAGTTATTTATAAGAGAGTTACAAGTAAAAGGTACAATTAACCTTATTGTTCATGTATGCTCAAGTTTTCTTCTTCCTGAGAGAGACAGGCAGTTGAATGAAAACAATTATGAAATATCATCTCCCCACAGTTTACATGGTTCAAACCAAGGAAGTAGAAAGGGACAAGTGCTAGGAAGGATGGAGAGGAATTGGAAATCTCAAATGATTCTCACACATTATTTGAGGTGAAATGGCACTCTCTATTACAAAACAGTATGATATGAGGGCTCCTTAAAAAATACAGCTTAAAATAGAGCTATCATACATGGTTCAGCAATCCCACTACTTCACATATTCTCAAAGGGATTACAATTAGCATGTGGAGGACAGATATTTAGTCCTCATTTTTATTATAGCAGTAGTCTTAACAAGCAATCATGCAGTCAGCCCAGGCATCTATCACGGATTGATAGATGAGAAATGTGTAACATATGTACATCATAGAATATTTCTTCAGCTATTGAAAGACTATATAGCAAAATGGAGTTTGAACACAGGTACTCTGAATCTGTTGACAGCGTTGATTGTAGAAAACACGGCTTATTACATAAAACTATCAAAATCGGGCACTGGTTAATTCCTTGCAAGTTATTTTTGAATGAAATCTCAGTAACATGAAAAAAAAACTCAAAAGCTATTTCAATTACTCTTGATAGCCATTCATAACTACCTGGTAACTGTATTGTTGAAAACAAAATACAAGTTGGTTAAAGTACACAGAGAAAAATTTATCTTGACCTGACCAGACATCTCTTTCTTCCTGGCTACTTTTAATAGTTCTGGGAGGTATTATGTAGCCTGCTTGAGAAGAAAAGACACTAAAAGTCATAGTCTGTACTTAACCATGCGTGCTACAACATTTACCCACTATTTAAGAAGTACCATATGTGCAATAGTTATATGACTATTTTGGGTATAACCAGAAACTTTTTGGTTGTATTTATGGCTTGCTCCATAGAAAGGAATTCATGCCTGATATATAACTGACTAATATACCTGACTAATAACTGTGGCTAGGATGGCCCTAAGTTATAGGAGGGAGCAAATTGTTGCTCTTTTGCTTACTGGTCATATTTTCCAACTGCCTTCCTGTTTTTGCTTTGGAAAATTGTTAATGTGGATATTTACTACTGTTCAAATGGCTAAGACTATTTGACTGACTTCTAAAATAAAAACTGAACATCTAATATTTTTCCCTACATCAAGGCCCAAGGGGTATCTCTGGAGGGAAGCTGAAATAATGTAAGAACAAGAGGATGGGGAGAAGTGCTGCAAAATATTTGTCTTCTACACATGACATATGAACGCTGCACATTCATGAATCTTCTGGAACTGCAGTTACTGGAAGAATACCTGTACAACATGGGGTTAAAGGCACTTGATGATTTTCAGAGAAGGGAAAGTCACTTTTCTTTGTGGTTTAGTCACTAGTACATTACAAGTGTCAAATTGGATGACCCATCACCCATGAGGAGATGGGGAGCATTAATTGGACTCAGTGAACTATAAAAAAAAAATGAAGTTTGGAGGGGAGATACATTGAGGAGGCCAGGAAGACTATGAGTGGGGAAGAGTGAGGGTTGGATATGGTCCAGATAAATTGTATATGTGTATGACATATTCTAAGAATAAATAAGTTATTATTTTTAAAATTACATTTATAGAACATTTTGTTTGCCTCTATGTTTTAATACTAGAAATAACTACATAGTAAGATATAAGTTTAAAATTTTGAATGCCAACCTCAAGCTCCTTGTAGTGATTTGAATAAAAATGACCCCCATCAGCTCACAGAGAAAGGCACTATAAGGAGGTGTGGCCTTGTTGGAGTATTTATGGCCTTGTTGGAGGAAGTGTGTTACTGGGGGTAGACTGAGTTTTCAGATGTTTAAGCCAGGCACAGTGTCACTCTTCTTTCTTGCTGCCTGCCAATCTGGATGTAGACTTCTCAGCTACCTCTCCAGCACCATATCTGCCTGTGTGTGCCATGCTTCCCACCATGATGATAATGGACTAAATCCCTGAATTGTAGGCCTGTTCTAATGAAATGTTTTCCTTTATAAGAGTTGCTATGGTAATGGTGTCTCTTTAGAAACAATAGAAATCCTAACTAAGGTAGAAGCTGACACTATGATCTGGGGTATTGCTGTGATAGGTGGGACCATGTTTTTGTTTGCAGGAATGTGGGCTTTGATACTTTATGTTAGGAAAACAATGGATGCTTTAAGAATGGAATAATGAGCCATACTTGTAGGAGAATGCAAAATATTTGTGTTAAGGGTGATTTGAACTGTGGAGTACCAAATTAAGTAGTCTCAGAGTAGAGGAATATTAATATGTGGACTAATGATCATATTTTTTATGATATTTTTCTGAAGAAAGTGGCTGCTTTTGGCCTTTGTCCAAAATCTTCCAGAGGCTAAGTTGAAGAGTTATAGATTAGTAGTTAAGGCAGAAGACATGTAAAAACAATCTAATATTGACTGTCTTCCTTGGTTACTAGTAGCCAGATTTATGCAGATCTATAATGAAAAGGAGTAAGCTGAGCAGGAGAAAAAATACAAAATATACAATTTGAGGAGAAAAGGAGCACCAGAAAATTTTTTTAAGAAAAACTTTAAAGCTAAATAAAATAAAGGGAGTTGTGACCTCAGGGCAAGAACCACCCACCTAAGCTTCCAACTTATGAAAGAAATTAAAGGACAGAATAGGGAGATGTATGGCAGTACATGCTTTTAATCCAAAAAGTCAGGAGACAGAGATATGTGGATCTCTGAGTTTAAGGCCACCCTAGCCTATGGAGCAGGTTTCTGGGAAAACCAAGTTTAGCTGCTAAAGAAAACCATCAAAAACAGAAAGATGGTGATGATGTAATAGAATCATGGGTCCATGTTCCATCCCTAGCAAGTCACAAAATTTGGCAGCTTTTGACATGTGGTTCTACTTTAGAGTAAAAGATCAAAGATGTAATAGAATCATGGGTCCATGTTCCATCCCTAGCAAGTCACAAAACATGGCAGCTTTTGACATGTGGTTCTACTTTAGAGTAAAGGATCAAAGAAAGGGATTATATAATTTCCCTCCATGGCCAAGGAAAGCCACTGAGATGAGTCATGTATCAAGTGTACCTGCATAGAGTTCTAGAGAGGCTATGGTTTGAAGCTGTGAATATGGAGACTTACTTGCCTTGGAGAAACCAAAATGTTGGAGAGTCTAGAGCCATGGGATACATACTCAGGAAAGCTCCCAACAGGGAGTGGTCTGAATCTAAGAGAAAGAAGTGTATCACAGTCAACAAGTTGAAAGGAATTGGAGATCTAAAGAGTACTTTAATATCACATAAGGAGATGCAGAGCTTGGAATTTGCCAAACAGATTTTCAGTCTTGTTTTGGTCTAGTATTTCTTCAATATGCCTCCTTTTCTCCCTTTAGGGAAAGTAACATACATAGACTGTGCCATTGTATGTGGGAAGTATGGGATCTACTTTTTGATTTTGATTTAACAAAGGATTACTTCACAGAGATTGCCATGAGTAATAAAAGAAATTTTGAACTTTTAAATGTTGTTGAGAGTTTGATTGAATACAGGGATTTTTGAAGTTAGACTTAATACACCTTTGCATTATGATATGGCTACTAGCTTCTAAGGACTAGGGAGTAGCATGTGATGGTTGGCATGAAAATGGACCTCATAGGCTCATTGGAAGTAGCACTATAAAGAAATGTGCCCTTACTGAAGCATGTGTCGTCTTCTTGGAGGAAGTATGTCATTGTGGGTAGAATTTGAGGTTTCAGATGATCAGGCCAGGCATAGTGTAACTGTCTCTTCCTGCTTCCTGTCAAACTGATGCAGAACTCTTACCTACTTCCCCAAAATCGTGTCTGTCTCATGCCATCATGGCTCTCTGCCATGATAATAATAGACTAAACCTTTGAGCTTTAAGTCAGCTCCAGTTAAGTGTTTTCTTCTATAAGTGTTCATGTGGTCATGGTGTCTTTTCATAGCATTATAAACCTTAAATAAGCTGGGCAGTGGTGGCACATGCCTTTAATCACAGCACTTGGGAGGCAGAGGCAGGCAGATCTCTGTGAGTTCAAGGCCGGCCTTGTCTACAAGAGCTAGTTCCAAGATAGTTACCAAAGCTACACACAGAAACCCTGTCTCAAAAACAAAAAAAAACTTTTAAAAAAACCTTAAATAAGAAACTCCCTAATAATGTTAAGATGTATACAGATGAGGTAGTAAAATATTTAATTTTCTTTTGAAATGTCTGGAATATGAGGTAAAAAGCATAATTGATATGGGATTCCCTTCTGTATGCTGTGAATATTGTTTTATTACCATTGGTTAATAAAGAAACTGCTTTGGGTATATGACAGTCCAGAATAGAGCAAGGTCGGAATTCCAAGCAGAGATAGAGGAGAAAAAAAATAGGTGGAGTCAGGGAGATGCCATGTAGCTCGAAAGGAGACAGATGCAAAACATTATCAGTAAACCACAAGCCTCATGGAAATACATAGAATAATAGAAATGGGCTAATTTAAGAT
Source organism: Ondatra zibethicus (assembly GCA_004026605.1). Classification (NCBI taxonomy): domain Eukaryota; kingdom Metazoa; phylum Chordata; class Mammalia; order Rodentia; family Cricetidae; genus Ondatra; species Ondatra zibethicus. The sequence goes on along the minus strand of PVIU01016603.1, from coordinate 17,139 downwards.
GTAAGGGTTAGTTAATAAAAAGCCTAAGCTAATAGACTAAGCAGTGTTGTACTTAATACAGTTTCTGTGTGATTATTTCAGGTCTGGGTGACCAGGAAACAAGTGAGCAGTCTCCTTCTACAAAATGGAGCCAACATGAGGCAACAATGTCAGCATAAAACATGAGAGAGCTTTGAAAGGAATTCAGACACAAAATAACAGATTTTAGCACTTTTTTTTTTCAATGTGCTCTGTGTGCTAGCAGCAAGCAGGGCTGCACCATGGCTCCTTTAAGAGAGGTCTTCCTGACTCAGCATTGGCAGTGAAGGCTGCTGTAGAGCTTCTTTAGAGGAGAGCTTCCTGGTTCATGGCAGTTGCACAAATCGCTCTGGTTCTTTCAAAATGCTGAGTACTGAAATGGTGTTTATGAACAGCATGTTGCTGTGAACCTGGAGCTGGGACAGTGTGCATGACTCTCAGAGGCAGTGAACATGCCTCTACCTGTTGGACTGGGCAGAGTCAACAGGCATGACTGCAGAGTTTATACTAGTCATACCCATTTAGCATTTTTTAAAAAGGTGCTTCTAGTGAAAAAATATTTATAAATATGCAAGAAAAACAGATTCAGACAAAAAAGACCTATAAATGGGTCACAGTGCTAAATAAATGTATATAAGCAGTTATAGATTAAAGAAGTAAAGAAAAAAACAATGCAAACATGGAAAATACACAGGGATTCTGGGTTATATATATTATTGTGTTTTCTTTAATTTTTTTGACTGTAAATGAGCTAAGTACAGAGACACATTTTATTATACACGCTGCTAAGCTAAATCAACATATATATTTTAAAGGTATCCTGGCTTCAAAATTTGGGTCTAAGGATATGCTAAGTGGTTCTGCTTTTGTATCCACAGAGGATGAGAACCTGTGGATTCCTTCTAGGCTAATGTGATTTGATGGACCACAACCCCCCTAAAGGTCTTCCTAAACCCCCCAAATAGTTCACCTGACAAAAAGCAGGAAACATTTTGGATAAAATTATGCCCAAATTCACAAATATTGTTCATGTTTGTTTAGAGTTAAAGAGGGTATGATATAGAGATGAATACTTTGCATATAGATCTTGGTCTATTGATACAAATATAAGGTCAATTTTATTATATGTATTTCTACTCTTGTTTAAGGTATTGTGTTCGTGAATTTCATTTAAAAATGTAATGTATAGTTAAGAAATACAGATTAATAGATAGTCATTTATAATAGTCAAACTTGTAGTAATGTTTGTTAGGTTAGGTTGCCTAAATGTACAGAAATACATTGCAGATGGATAGTTATTCTTCAAACCTTTCAAAGACTAACAGAATATGACATTTAAAATATTTTTAAAACTTAGAACTTTTCATGACAGTGAGACATGTTTGCTTCTGGCAGTACCAATTACTTCAGGAAGGTTAATGGACATTCAAGAAACTCACTATGGAATTTGCCTTCTATGTGACAAGGTAGCCATTTGAGCAAGAAACTGCTCTTCCCTGTACTGCCTGATGCTACGCTATATGAACTTAACATGCAGGACCTACAAAGAAAAAAATGACTGTTGAAGGTGCCTAAAATAATGTGAGGCAGTCCTTCAGGGTTTCTGCTTCATGAAAGAATCTGCCAGAAATTCAGTAGGACACAGAAAAAAGTGTCTGACAAACTATCAATGTAAGTGGAACTGTCTTTGAAATTTCCTGCTTCATGAAAAAGCCTGTCAGATACTATGGGCTTGGAGGCTGAAGATGGATGTCCCAATGTTATAGAAGAAGTTTGGGTGACTGTCCAAGCAGCAAGATATCTTTGTCAATTCTAGAGTTTTGGAAGTTGCATACAATGTACTTCCTGTTTACATAGGTAATCTAGAGTCTTTGATGGAGTTGAAGAAAGATAGTTATAATTATAAAAGATAAAGTAGATATAAAATTTTTGGTTCACAAAGATAGGATAGATGATAGAATATTTTCGTTAATTTGCCAAATATAAATGGATTAAATATTGTAACTATAATTCTTGCTTGATAACTGTTTTGTTGTATGTAATATTGCTATGTTTAATTTAAAACCTTCTTTTTTATTTAGATAGAAAAGGGGGGAGGTGATATGGGATTGCCCTCTGTATGCTGTGAATATGTTTTATTACCAATGGTAAATAAAGAAGCTGCTTTGGGTCTATGGCAGCACAGAATAGAGAAAGGCAGGAATTCTAAGCAGAGATAGAGGAGAAAAGAAGCCAGAGTCAGAGAGATGCCATGTAGCTACTGAAAGAGAAATATGCTAGCTGCCAGCCAGAACTTTATTAGTAGGCCACAGCCTCGTGGTGATTCACCAATTAATAGAAATGGGTTAGTTTAAGATGTAAGATTTAGTTAATAAGAAGTCTGAGCTAATAGGCTGAGCAGTGTTATAATTAAGAGAGTTTCTGTGTGATTATTTTGGGTCTGGGTGGCCGGGAAAAGAACAAGCAGCCTCTGCCTCCACATAATATTCAACTTTGATATGGATAAAACTTCTCATGTTGCAACTGAGCAAAGAGTATACTTTTATTATGACTGTAATCAATGGACCTATAGTACTTTGGGGAAAATGTTCTATAATATAATATAGCAAATGTTCTTAAGAAATGTCTTGAAGTCATCTTCTGCCATATCCTGTGTCATATATCAACTGATATGCCATTAGGTCTGGTAAGATGTTGAAGATCACATTTTGAGGTCACTGTTATGTAATTTGGACAATAGAGTTTAACTTCAGAGATTCATTAAATAAATCTTAATAAAAATTATTATGGAATAGTAAATGTGATTCATCTGGCTCAAGAGACCAACATCATTGGGAAAGATGACTATTAATTTCTAAAGAGCAGAATTCAAGGAGAGTTTTTTAAACTGAGTAGAGAAAACTGACAATAGAGGTTGTAAAACGAGTCACTGAGAAAAGAGCAAGTAGATTAGATAGGATACAGGACACCTAATGGGGGAAATTTAAGTCAGACCTTTTTATCCAGACCCCCAGCACCAAAATAAGAACACATAGATTCATTATTAATTATAAAAGCCTGATTGATAGCTTAGGCATGTGTCTAACCAGCTCTAATAACTGAACCCATTTCTATTCATGTATGTGCTGCCACACGGCTCATGGCTTCTTACCCCACCTCCTACACCTCATGCTCCCCTAGTCTCCTTGTGATTCCTTGTTACTTCTTCTCCACAGAATTCTTTGTACCTGAAAATCCTGCTCTAGCTCTTGACTGTTCAGCTTTTTATTAAACCAATTTGAGAGACACCGCTTTATAGTCTACAAAAAGATTGTTCCACAACATTTATTCTTTTTTTGTCTAAATAAGAAGGAAAGGTTTTAACTTTAACATAGTAAAACTGTATACAATAAGAAGAAGTATCAAGAAAGGATTACATTTACAATACTGTGTCTGTTTGCATATTACAGATTTAAAGCAAAAAACTCAGTTATTTTTCTTACCTTGGTGAGTCCAAAGTTTTGTACCTAATTTACTTTTTATTATAACTAAAGAAATGTATAACTTTAATTATTTGGTCTCAAATTCATCAAAGATCCCAGAATGATATAAATTACCTGAGTGAACAGGAAGTGCAGCACAAGTAAGTCACTTTTAAAAGTAAGAAATGAAAAGTATGACTGCCAGGATAGTCACCAAAATGTTCCTCTGTGATGCTGGGTTATCCATCATTGGCCTATTGGCCTAAAATATCTGGCAAACTTTTCTGTGAAGCAATAATTTTGAAGGATTGTCCTTCATTATCATGGCAAAATTTTATAGTCTTTTTCCTTTCTAGGCTTGTTTTTCTGCTTGTACAGCATATTGTCAGCAATCAAGACAAGAATAGTTTCTTTACCCATTGGCTAACCTTGCCACAATGAAAGAAAACTCCAGAAGGAATTTCTTTGATGCCCATCATCTTCTCTATAATAGATCAGTGCTGCCAGGAGCAGACATGTCTCACTGTCATGAAAAGCCCCATGTTAACAAAATATTTTAAATGCAACAATCTGTAGGTACTTGAAGTGTTTGAAGACCATCTATCTATCTAAAACATATCTGTTTGACCTTGAAAACATACCTAACATGACTACAAGTTTGTTATAGATGACTAACTACTAACCCTATATTTCTTTATTATCCTAAAATTAGCTTTTAAAGACTAGAACTTTATATTACATTTTTTTATTATTGTTTTTTGAGACAGGGTTTCTCTGTGTAGCTTTGGTGTCTGTCCTGGAACTAGCTCTTGTAGGCCAGGGTGACATTGAACTCACAAAGATCTGCCAAAAAGATTATTCTACAACACTCCAAGAATATAGTATCTATTATGAAGCACTAGTACCTATTATGAATAATAGTATATTTTATAGATAATATTCCTCTGTTAGATATATTGTTAACAAATATTTTTCTACTATGATATAGACTTTCTTTACTTAATTGTTTTTCTTTCCTGTGCATGCAGAAGTCACGTAATCCTGTTGATCAATTCTTAGTATCATTTCCTGAGTGACTGGATATTTTTCCAGGAAGTTATTTCCTATGTTTATATTTTGAAATAATTTACCTATGCTTTAATCTGAATTTAGCATCTTATATTTATATATTTGATTAATTTGGAGTTGATTTTTATATAGTATAAAATCTGGGCATCTTGCATAACTTTTCTATATATGAATATCCAGTTATCCCAGTACCATTTGTGAGAGATGTTGTCATTTTTTTCAGTGCAGGTTTTAGATGCCCTGTCAAAAATAAGTTGGCTGTAATTGTATCCCATACTCTATTTTACTACTTTATAAGGTCTGTTTTTGTGCCTGTACTGTTTTTGTTGCTCTGTTCTTTGAAAAAAATGTCATTATACTTTTAGTGGTGATTGAGTCAAGCCTATAGATTAATTTTTATAATACAATCATCTTTACAATATTATTTCTACTAACACATAAGTATATATCTCTTTATATTCTGGAGTCTTGACTTTTTCTTTTAATGTTTTATAATTTTTGTTATAAAAATATTTCACTTTCTTGTTTAAGTTCATTCCAATTTTTGAGGCTATTGAGAATAGGATTGTTTTTCTGATTTCTCTCAGCATCTTCATTATGGCATATAAGAAGACTACTAATTTTTGAATGTTGAATTTTTTATTGCACTCTCTTGAAAATGTATCAGCTGTAAGAATTTTCTTACAAGTGTGGGGAGAGGTTCTCTATTATATAAGACCATGTCACTTGTCAATACAGTTATTTTGACTTATTCCTTGACCTTTTTGTCTTCCTTCTATTGATTTTCAATATCTTAATGAAGTATGTCCCTCTAATGAAGCAGAAAAGTGGTCAATAACTGACATAGACTAATTAAACCTTTGAATATAAATAAACTTTTTTTTTGAGACAGGGTTTTTTTGTAGCTTTGGAGTCTGTCCTGGAACTAACTCTTGCAGACCAGGCCGGCCTTGAACTCACAGAAACCCACGTGCCTCTCATTCCTGAGTGCTGGGATTAAAAGCATGTGCCACCTCTGCCTGACAAAAATCCCGGACAATTAAGTGCTTCCTTTGAGATATTCCACCAGTCATATTTTGGATGCAATATAATAGGTATTTTATATTATTTTGAACTTGAAAAATTAGACATACCTTCATATAAAATATCAGTAAATCTTAATTTATGAACAATAATTAATACTGTGTGTTTCACTCAAATTAAAAACAACTCATCAAGACTTTAATACTTCTGAAGGATCTCAGTGATTTATAAACTGTATATGACTGGGTCATAGAATAGCATAGCTTTTGGTGTTTAACAGGAAAACATGGCAGCCCATGTCAAGATTAATCTTTTATTATGAGAAACATTTTTAAAATCCTTGATTCTGCTATTTCTCCAAGGAACTCAGCAATGTGCACATATGACTATAGTGGCAACATGAGTAGAAACTCTGTCTCTCTTTCCCCTCCCCACCCTCTCTCTCTCTCTCTCTCTCTCTCTCACACACACACACACACACACACACACACACACACACCTGATTTGTATATGAAGTCTCCAGTAAAGCTGGGGCTGGAAGGTATAGGAGATGTGCTGGCAATTATGTGAATCTATTGGGTACAGGATTAGGATGATTTATACAATATAATTTGGTGTGGGCTGTCTGACTAAACTTCCTAGGAAGCTACAAAAAAAAAACATAACTGACTATTTAGTTGATAGCTTCACTGACAGAAAATTTCATATGAGTTGAACACTTCTCCAGTCTACTGGGAATTTGGTAGTTGGTAATTGGGCAGCAGGTGATAGGAGAAAGCTATATCAGAAATCCCTACTTCAGGTCAGTATGGTTGAAATTTATAGCCAAGAGTTACAAAAGTTTTTAGATTTTCCCACCTATGTAAGTAGCAGTCTGGACTGTTGCTATTTGAAAAGATAATTAGAGAAAGGAAAAAGGCACAGTGAGGGGGTAATGATAACATTTCTCTGGAGGCAAATTGAGAAGTAAATATCAGTCTAAATTCTAGATAGGATGTGAGAATTCAGTGTTGCTAAGGTTATCCTACATCTATCTGATTTCACTTTCCCAGTGTGAATCAGCTAGGCATATTTGCATAACTTCCTTTCTATCACTGTGGGACAACAAATTTAATAGGATCTCCATTCTTTTTCCTTCTAGAAAAAAGAGGACTAAGATGGAAAAGTGATTGTATTTGTTAAACAAAGTTGTTGCTACTTTAGAATTTCTAAGTCTATTATTGTTGGTTTTGTTATAAATAATGTTAATATATGGGTTAGAGTTCAGTTCCTAGAAAGTCTCAGAGCTTCCCAAAGTAGGTCATAAAAAATTGGAAATGAGGATTTAAAACATGAATGGGAAGGATCCAGACTTAGCCAAATGTGTCCTATTTTGGGGGGCATATGTGTTGTTGAAGTTTGATAATAAAGCATTACTACTCTGACCCTCCCTTCTTTTCTGTCCTCCAAGCCTGTGTTATGGGGAACAGAAATATGAGAGGCATGGTTGTCATGTTTTCATCTTGACCAGAAGAGTGACTCTCTTAGGATGAATGATCCTTAGAACAGACAAAAGTCCAGCAGATGGATTTTGAAGAATGATATTTCTGGAAAGGAAAGACTTTGTAAACACCTATATTCAGTTGGAATAGAAATTTAAAAAGTTCATTCAGAGAAAAATATTTGCAAAAATTTATTTTTCCTTCATATTAATTTTAACATCTGCTTTTAAAATGAAAGATTTAAGAAGCTTTCTTAATTGTCAAATATTTATGTATATAAGATTGTTGGAGGGACCTGCATCCTGAAGGGTGCTCTACTTTGGAGTACAGATTAGGCACAGACCATGCTCAAACACCGATTTCCTAACACAAAGAGATACAAGAGACAAGGGAGTTGAATCTGAGTTGGGCAGAAACAGCAGCAAGTAGCTTTGCAACTGTTAATTTTTTTCCAGCAAAATATTTTATTGATTATTTCAGAATATTATATCATACACCTACCATACTTATTTCCCAATCCTTCTAGGTTTGCCCCCATCCTTGTGACCCAAGAAAAAGAAGGAGGAGGAAAAGAAAAAGGAAGAGGTGGAAGAAGAGTAGGAGCAGGGTAAGGAGGAGGAGAAGGAGAAGGAGGAGAGAAGAAGAAGAAGAAGAAGAAGAAGAAGAAGAAGAAGAAGAAGAAGAAGAAGAAGAGGAATCAAGTCCAAGTTTTGTTGCCTCTGTACTCACTGGAGCATGTTCAAGCTTCCATTATCCAGCCCCTTCAAGAAAACTGAGTCCTACCCCACCCACACCCCTGCCAGAAGTCATGAATTTTGAAGAGCTACACTTCGGCATCCTTATCACAATTTTTAAGAGTTCTCTTTGATGGCTTTCTGTCTAGTCTGTTACTTTTACTGTTGGGGAATATAGTGGGGTGAGGTTGGGGTTGTCACAGAAGAATTCAATGTCTCTCATCCTCACCTCTGAGTCTACAGTTATCAATGCAATGCTTTCTTGCCCTTTAACATGGACCATGAACTTCCACATGGTTTTTAGGTATAGCATGGACCAAGAGCATCCACATGGTCTCAAGTATCATCATGTGCCACAGAGCTCAGCACGGCCTCAGGTAGTAAAACACATCAACATGGCCAATTGCTCATGCATGGACCAAGGACATCCACCTGGCTTCAGGCAGAAGCACAGACCATGGGAATCTACATAGCCGTTGGTGTTAACACTGGTCTCTGACATCAATAAAACCCCTGGTAGTAGCCGGAAACAGACTCAAACAGGCCCTAGGCAGCAGCATGGGCCACAGGGCATCAACATGGCCTCAGATGGCTCCATAGGCCACACACATCAACATGGCCCCCAGTAGCAAGTGTTAATTTTAAGAGGGAAAAATATATAGAAATGGGAAAAAGATGATTTGTGATATAGAATCCACAAAGCATCCATCCACATGACAAGGTGCTCAAGGAGAAAATTTGGGTTCCTTGCCTCTGATCTTGACATTGTAGTAACATTTTCTTTGGAAATATTGGCGTAATACTATAACACTTGGGGATAAAGAAACATAATATATGTAAGAAACTGTATTGGATCAATTCTACACATTGTTTGTTAATTATCAAAACAAACTTATGTTTTAGGATTTACTATTGATATTCCATTGGGACATAACTAGATTGTTATATGTGTTTTGACTGGTTCCAAATCAACTTGCAGTAAATGCTATGGTCACACTTATCAACCAGGTTCAATAGTACCCAGAAAATAGAAGAAAGACCAATAATTGTAACTCACCTACAACAGTTTTGGGTTAAATCCTGGTTAATACAAGAACTGTTCAAACTCAGAACTGGCTGCCCTAGTAGAGCTCTCTCCATCACCAAAAGATTTCAAGGAATAGGAGGCAGTCTTCTGTCATGCAGCTTGCAAAGGTAAAAGCGGAGTGTCTGAGTGGTGGATCTTGGTGGTTATACGGTGCCCTGTCCAGTCCCCATGCTATCATTTTAAGCCCCTGGTCATTTTGTGGTTTTCATCCCCATCCTGTTTCTGAGGCTTTCTACAGCTAATTTGCTTCTCAAATAACCTGGCTTGTCCTTGATTTAAAATGATCATGTCCAGTTGAGAGTAGAAATCAGATAATTTATATTTTAATGTAATTCTCTTTGGAATAAAAAAATACTCAACTACAGTTGATGTTAGCATAACCAAGATAAAACTGAACTTTCTAGGACTTGCCTTGCCACACTGTCATGTTCAGAACAGAATACCACTGAAGTACCCTATAGACTGGAACATGGCAAATAGGGCAACAGCAGGTTCCCTTTCACATGCTAAATCATTAGATTGCATTTCAAAAGATAGCCACCAAGTGCTATGCCCACATTTGGCTGCTTTCTTATGCCTGCCTCATTGTTCTGGCATTACGTGCTCTAACCATTGCTTCCCCATGTTGGAATGCGTCGCTGTCCCTTTCCTCTTTGATTGTAGTTTGCTGTGGCCTTGACTATGCAATCACTCTGACTAGTGGAGATCCCATGATTGCTGCCTTTGCATTTTATATTTTATTTTTTAGCATTACAATCTTGATCTTGCATTGTATATTTTAACACTACAGTCCAGAAGGACTGGACCTTAAAAGTAGACCTGCCCTTCAAAGCTCTACTTGATCTTGGCAGATAGAAATGGTTCTGATATAATCACTTCTAAGAGCAGAGTCCTTTCCCTTGGTGTAAGCACATCACTCTTTAACTTCTTCACAGCTATTTTCTCAGACTTATACATACTTGAAACCAGTGCAAAACCTGTTACTGGTTATTGTCTATAGTAAAGGCTCAGCTGTTCTGTGTATTTCTATCGGGAGGAAGAAATTCTACGTGTCCTTTTTGTTTGGGGATGATGATAGACATAGACCGGATTTGCCTTCAGAAAAGTGGTAGTTGTCTCCTGCTAGGAATGATGTCAGCTACAAGCTTCTGGCTCTGATCTTCCTCATGACCTGTTTCTACTAATTAAGAACTGTGTTGATGAGGTCATGCTCCTTTTCAGACTGTCACATGTGGTGATTGATTGGATAAAAATGTGAGTACCTAAGGATTTAGGCTCAATGTAGAATCTGTGATGGGTTGAATTCACTCCAGAGCTCCCTGGCATGTGAGTGGAAGCTGTGTGGGTTCTATACCACAAATCATCTTTTGCCCATTTCTGTATTTGTTTTCCTTTCTAGGTATTATTTCTTAAGAAAGGCCATGCTTCTCAAATTCTGTCTGTCAATCTTCTCTGAGGAAGTCAAGCACTGATAAGAAAGAGTGGTGTGCTGTGATTGGTTTTGCCTCATTCCGCTTAGAAACACCTGCAGCAATAAGGGAATAAATACGACATAAATTTGTTTCACTATGTGAGTGAATTAATATGAGCTGATAGGAGTGATAGGAACTTGTTTAAGTAAAACCCTTTAGACTTTGGCTTAAAGCCTCTCGGGTTTGAATCTTACTTGAAGAAGTTGGAATCATTGTCAATCCTCTTTTCCTCAGTGGTTTATAGTCTACTAAACTGTAGGCTGATGATCTTGCTAACTTAGATATTGACTTAGGTACAGGTGGGTATTCCTAGTGATACAGGCCTAATGAGAAGATACATTGCAGAGGAGGGAGAAAAATCATATTTTCTATTTAAAACACACACACAAATACACACACAAAACAAACAAACAAACAACAAAAAAAACAAATGCCATTAACCTGGAGAAGGCAGGGCTGGGAGTACATAAAACAATATGCACACTTGGCTGGATTTGGACACTGATAATAAAGTCCCAATACTTTTAGTCCAATGATTTTCGAGACAGTTGAGTGGTAAAATGGAGAAGTGACACTTCCTGTTGCATTACTGAAAGAAATAAACAATATTACCTACCACTGCCATCACCATTGTAAGTTCAAAAACACAGTGGGAACTTAGTGTATGAATGTCCTGAACTGAACGATTAAATCAGCTTTTAGGGGTTTGTTGTTTTCAATGAGGTCTTGAAACGTTTCTTCACCCAGAATAAGACATTTAGGAGTTTAAAAGAAAACTGAAGATGTATGATTTTCAATCATGACATTAATTGAGGATATTCTGAAGAGATGGGCATTTTCGGGAGTTGTAATAGCATGTCAGAATCTGATTTCGTATTTGAGAAACAAGTTCTTTCTTTTAACAGGTACTAAAATAAAAGTAAGTTCACCAAAGAAGATAATGTATGTGTTGTACGATGCCTGATTAAGTAAGCGTCCATGACACAAAGCACACGGTGCTCTGCAGAAGGCCTGATACATTTAGATTTCATTAAGATGAAACGTAGACTGTCTTTAGTTATCCAGAAAAAGTAATTAACCAATTCCTTAGATTTGTACTTAATCAATGTTATTTCTCCCCATATTTGGTTAATTGAACTGTCAGCTTCCACTATAGTTGGGGATGTGTGGATACTTTGGGATGGGGCACTAAAATTCAAAGTCAGTTTTCTTCCAAAATAAACTCTTTACTTTGGCTATAATTATTCTTCCTTTTCTAAATTAATTATGACTTGAATTAGTAGCCATGCCTAAAACGTATTTAAAATCAAGATAAAAGTTGATGTATCAAGTATTTATTTATAAATGCATAAAAATGTTGTGGACATAACTTAAATTTTTGTTTTGGCAAACTCTTGATAAACTTGAGAAAATTCTTTCTTTGTTTCTTTGTCAATTGGAGCTGTTCTTTATTTTTCCTTTAAAGTGCTGTTAAAACTTAGAAGTGTTTCTTGAGTAGCAAGAGACACAGAGTAGTATACCTGCTGTAGTTGATGTGCTATCCTGATATAGTTAGTACTATCACTTCAACTCCACATCTTATAAACTGGTGACAAATATAAAAAGTATCCTACACTTCTATGCCTATGGAATCTCTTCATGACTTTCATCAAATGGTAGTATGTTTGTGTTTGGAAACAATATACACACGGGGACTAGCTTCTCAGCCTGTCCATCAGTAGGATTGTGCTGATTCTGCTAATTCTCCTTCAAGCATTTCTTTGCACTTCAATGCCATGTCTATGCCCCTCTGAGCTGTTTGTGGTGAGGAGTGTTGTAGCACATATTTCTCCCTAAGCCATACTTAGGCATAGGTTAACCTGAATTTTGAAACCTATAACTGACCAGGAAAAGGGCTTATATGTACCAACCGTATTTCAACAGAATTCCTGAGAGTCTTCTAATATACAGCGACTTGGATAGCTATTGGAGAAACATCTGCTAAGACATAATTTCCAATTCTGAGGAATACTAAAAAAAGACTGACATTCAAGAAAAATTTATTTTGGAAAAAAAACAGGTGTTAGAATCAGCTATTTCCTCGTTCTAATTTATCTTTCACATTTTTTTACTTGTTGGATTGGAGACGAATAGTTGGTCCCAAATGCACTTTATCATCTTTAAAATAAACACAGCGTCTACCACATATGGTCAGGAGGACCTCATGACCTCATATATATGAACTGTTTACCCATGTTCCCGTCTACTATGTGTACATTAAATATTAGGAGCAGTACTAATTATTAAAAATTAGCAAAACACATTAGTGTTATCAGTTTTAAAGTATGTCAAGCAAAGAGTATAAAAATGAGTAGTTGCACAGCAAATTGAGACAGGAGATACAGACAAAGTCAGATTATCAAGGGCTTCATGGAGCCTCCAAGGGGAAAGGATGATTATTAAAGAGTTTTACAACATGGAGCTTTAAACAGGAGAAAAAAATGCATCCTTCCACTGTTAAAAGATCACTTGCCCCTGAGGTGGACTTTTAAGTGCCTGCAAGCCCAGGATTGGTCAGTCCTCATATTTCCCCCTCCTTGATGTGTCATGAAAAATTAAAATGAGGACAGTTCAGTTAACAGAGTGTCTGTTAAATTAATGAACCCGTTTGCCTTCAACACCTGGTAATTATATCTTTCAATTAAACCAACTCTCTAGCTGTCTATGATCTTATAAATTAACTCACTGCCTTATATCTTTCTAAGCAGCCGAACCTTTGCAGGCCTCAAACCTGAGAGACTAGAAATAAAGAGTGAAGTCGGGTAAAAAATGAGAGGGGGCCCTTTCACTTTCTGTTTCCTGTTACTCACAGAAAACCTTTAGCCTTTTTTGTTTCATCTTGGCCAGTAGAGCCAAAATGGTATGCTTTTCTGTCATATAATTATGATAATTATGTTTACAATATATTGAAGTATATCCCACAGTTAATTTATAAAGGAAAACCAGTAGAGCCAAGTGTCAAGTATTGTTCATATAATTACTTCATTCTTTCACTCAACTTTGAGATCAAGGAATGCTAGTGATAGGCAAAGTGGCATTCTTAAGTAAGTACATCAGCTAGAGTTTTGGTTAGGATGCTAAATCAGAATGAATCTAAGAGTTAACTATAAGGCCCAAATTATAAATAAACTGGAAGATAAAATGGAGAAAATTATTCATGTCTTTTCTTTTTAATAATAATTCCCACAAATACCAGGACACACACAGACAACAAAATATGCTCAAAAAAAAAAGTTGGGCAGTGGTGGCACATGCTTTTAACCCCAGCACTTGGGAGGCAGAGACAGGCAGATTGCTTGTGAGTGTGAGGCATGCTTGGTCTACAAGAGTTAGCTCCAGGACAATCAGGGCTGTTACAAAGAGAAGAGAAGAGAAAAGTATAGAATAGAAAAGAAAAGAAATCTGCTCATGAGCTTTTTTATATAGTAAAGACTCTACTTGGACTTTCATAGGTCATTTATGTTATATGCTTGTTGACAGAGGTTTCTGTCCTGCCTGGATCCTACAGTTGTTAAGTCCCAAAGAAACACACAGAGGTTTACATTAAATATAAACTGTTTTGCCTATAACTAAGACTTCTTATTAGTTAATTCTTACAACTTATATTAGCTCATTATTCTTGTCTGTGTTAGCCAAGTGTCTTGGTACCTTTCATCAGCCTTGCTTCTTCTGTGTCTGGCTTCCTCTGTGTTGACTGCAAACTCAGCCTTTCCTCTTCCCAGAATTCTCCTGTCCTTGTTGCCCCGCCTGTACTTCCTGCCTGGCTAGTGGCCAATCAGCGTTTTATTAAAATACAAGTGATAGGGTACAGACGATTGTCCCACAGCACTCACCCCCTTTTTCTTTTCAAGCACAGACCAAGCAAGATAAGAACACCTCACTGAAAAAGTTGTTCAAAACAGTCCATATAAAATTAGAGCTAAGAAAAGAATTATTTCTGAAGATATTTTTACCACTGAAAACAAGTTCAAAAACTAGCATTGGGCAGCATTGAAAAATTAATTGAGGGCAGCTTAATGGTTAGCCAGATCCCAGTGATGAAAAGTAAACTCACTGGTAAGAATTTACTTGGAAAAGGAGTACTTATGTTACTCTTTTACTGTACAGAACCAGTTAAATTGTTTTCTCAGGATTCATTTCACTTTGCCCAGCCATCTAGATATTCAGAGTCCAATAGAGCTATGACTCAAAGTGGTCAGGTTGATGTTCAAAGCTGGTATCAAACCTTCATGGAATCTATATAAATGTTAGTTTTGCTAGTATGCATAATGCAAAAGTTATGAAGTCATAAATGCCTTTTCCCTGATTTTAAAGAAAAGCCTGTGTAGTTGGGTATTGTGAGGTACAGTTAGTATTCTTGCAGGAAGTCCCTGAAATGAAAATAAATGATTAAGAGAGTGAAGCTTAAATTTTAGTATAGACTACAAACATACATACATATATACATATATATATATATACATATATATTCAAGTAATTAGCTTTTAGAATAAAATAAATTCATGGTTTTCTATAGAAAAATTACAGGTGTTATGAGAAGAACAATATTATAAAAAAAGGACTCATTGAATAAATAATTAAATACAGATAAAATAATCAGGAGAGGTAAAATGATATAATAAGAAAACATCAGGCTATGTGAGGTCTTAGAATGATATTTAAAAATTGGAGTTGTAAATCGGATATGGTGGTGCACACTTTTAATTTCAGTGCTAGGGAGGCAGAGATAGGTAGATCTCTGTGAGTGTGAGGTTAGTCTGGTTTACAGAGCATGTTCCCAGATACTAGAGCTTTTACACAGAGAACCTCTGTCTCTAGATATAAAAATATGAAAACAAACAAACAAAGAATTTGGGACTGTTTCTTACAAGTGAAATCTTAGAATAATGTTTAGGAGTTTGGGGCATATCTTATAAATAAAGAAAATCCATGCAATTAGATATGGATAAAGAGGGCTTTTTGTGCTTTTAAGTCATAGCAATTTTTCTCTTTTTGTTTTCATACATTGTTTTGTTTTATTTTTTCCATTCAAAAACATAATTAAAGAAATAAAATTTTTACCTTTCTTCCCCTTCTCCCGGTCCCCTCCCACTATCTCCCCATCCCTCCTCCCTCCCCCTTCTTCCTTGAAAGAGGGCATGGTGCCCTGCCCTGTTGGAAGTCCAAGGCCCACCCCCCTCCCTCCCGGCCTAGGAAGGAGTGCATTCAAAACACTCGGTTCTCAAAAAGATAATACATGCAGAAGAGATAGGTCCTGGAGTGTTCCTGAACTAATGGGAGCGCACCAATCCAGCTGGACTGGGACTGAACGAGCATATGATCAAACCAGACTCTCTGAATGTGGCAGCGAAAGTTGGCAGATGGAGAACCCATCAACAAAGTCATAGCAATTTTATGAGCCCTATCAATGGTCATTTTCCTTAGTTACATAATCATGTGACATATGGAAGGATTAGATTAGAAGCAGCAATGGAAATTTGAAAAGCTTTGTGAATGTCCAAGCAAACTAGAATGGGGTGGAAGATATGGAGAGAAATGTGGAGATTCGTTCATCAAGAAGGAAGTGAAATGACTTGACAGTGATGAGGGAATGGAGAGATGGTCTGTCCACTTCCATCTTGGGATGGTGAGCAGTTTTGAACTTTTTGACCTTGGGCTTCTTCACATTGTGTAGAATCAGAGCAGCAAACACAGTGTGACTCCTGAAGTAAGAGCCCAGTAGAAAGCATTAAAATTAGGCCAAATGTGATGTAGGGTAGAATTTTTATGTATGTAATAAATATAGAAAACCAGAGGCAGGAAACTGATTTTAGCCCTTGTCTTTGGTAAGGTAATATATAATGTATATGAATATATATATGTAAACATTATAACTCTTGCCTTTTGTTTTGTTTTGATTACTCCAATGTAATTTCTAAGCCCAATTTACAGTCAAGAATATACAAATTAAAAAAGTAAAATAAATAAGAACAGAAGCATTGTTGAACTAGTTGTTGCTAACTGGTCCTTGACACTTTTCAATTTTAAAAACTGATTCATCCAAAGCTACGAAGTTTCAAAAAAGTCATATTATTCATCCATATATGTTAGGACAAATGAAGTATACTCATGTCAAAGACTTGATTTTATCAATTCATCAATTGAGATTAATATGAAAGGATAAAATGCCTTTGAGAGAAAATATATTGAAGTAGTCAAACATTTTTTTCTTGTTTGCTTTATTTTATTTTATTTATTTTTTTTACTTGAATTCTCAATATGAAGAAGGCAAGGCTTCTTTGAGTACAATTGTAGAGAATGGCATTTCTAACCCTCCATATATTATAATTTTTTCTTATAGCTGGGCTACTCCTACTGCCATATATTTCCAATAACTCAAGGATTGGCACAGAGAAATAAGTAGGACACTGGCCCTAAGGTCGTTCTCTGCCTTTAGAGCCTCTATGGCATTGATTTTTATTTCCTAGTTCATTAGTGTTGTCTGAGTCCCTGTTTCCCTATCTGCTCTCAATCTCAGGAAAAATCACAAAATCTCAAACTTTTGACCTCCTACATTCACTGCCAATTTCGGTAGGGACTCAAATAATATTTTCTTATTGGACAATTTATGACAGAAGATTTAACTAGAGCAGAATTTGGAACTCCAGATCCAGGAAACAGCCTACTTATCTAGATCGAATGTGAGAAACACATGGAAAATTAACTATATAGGTAAACTGAACTAAATTACATAGCTGCAATTTTCTTTAAAAAAAA